>PVJC01015674.1:0-34730 GCA_004026665.1 Murina feae | reverse complement strand
AGCAGGGGACGGGTGAGTGGGAAAGAGTTGGCGGCCTGCTTGGTGGCTTCCCAGGTCCCTTCCGGGGATCAGGGAGCAGGAAAAGGCTGGCCTGACCACGAGGCGGGGTTTTCCCTGCTTTCTGATGGCTGGAGGAAGATGGGCAGTAGGCAAGCTTGGGAGGCAGGCAGCACCCAGCCCTGGCCACAGCTCAAAAAAGAGAACAACGTGCAAGGGAGGGCAAGAGTCTGAGAGATCAACATAGAGGGGGTGCCTGCTCCAAGCCTTGATGGTGTGCCTGGGGGCAGGCCCCCAGCAGGTAGACACACACAGGAGGACTGCTCCGAGCCTCAGATGCGGCTGGGGGCAGGTCCCCAGTGGCGACACACACACACACACACACACACACACACACAGAAGGCGCCTGGCAGACTGGGGCCATCATAGGACATCCACTGAGGGGTCCCAGACTGTGAGAGGGCACAGGCTGGGCTGAGGGACTCCCTTCACCCCGAGTGCACAAATTTTTGTGCACCGGGCCCCTAGTCTATACTAATAAAAGGATAATATGCTAATTAGACCGGAGACCTTCTGGACAAAGGCATGGTGGCCAGGCCGAGGCAGAGGCGGTTAGGGGTGACCACACAGGAGGAGAGGGCAGTTGCGGACAATCAGTCCAGCAAGGGGCTCAGTCAGGGACCAGAAGGCTGGCGGGGAGAGCAGTTGAGGACAAGCAGGCCAGCAAAGTGGGGGTCATTTGAGGGCGATTAGGCTGGCAGAGAGGGGGAGCTGGTGGGGAGACAATTGGAGGCAAACAGGCCAGCAGGGGGGGCATTTGGGAGTGATCAGGTCAACAAGGGGGGCAGTTGAGGGCAAGAAGGCTAGCAGGTGGAGTGGTTAGGGGCGATCAGGTAGGCGAGCGGTTGAAAGCCAGGGGTCCTGGATTGCGAGAGGGATATTTGACTACCAGTTTAGGCCCGATCCCACAGGTATCAGGCCTAAAAGGGCAGTTGGACATCTCCCTTGGGGTCCCAGATTGGAGAGGGTGCAGGCTAGGCTGAGGGACAACCCCACTTCCCCCATGCACACATTTCGTGCACCGGGCCACTAGTATTTATATAAAGTTATGAAAGGACAGGGGGAATTGGAATGGGGTAGCAGTTACCAGGTGAAGGAGGGAACAGTGAGTGAGTGAGGGAGATGACTGGTAGGGGAGGACAATAAAAGGCTCACACCAGAGGCGAATCAAGGGTCATTAGTTTAGAACCATAGGCATTGCCAGCATATTTTTGAAATTATTTCATTGCCATATGATATACTGTACTTTCTGCCTCCATTTCTCCATCTTGAGAAAATTTTGTCTATCCTACTTGTGAATAGCAGCTAATTCTTGGGATGTGGTTATATTATCTAATCTAATAAAAGAGTAATATGTAAATTGGCCCTCACTCTGTTACACCTAAGCCACGCCCACCAGCCAATCAGAGCAGCTGTATGCAAATTAACCCAGCCAAGATGGCGGTTAGCAGTCATGGAGCTAGAGCAGACAGGAGGGTTCCATTGCACCAGCCATAGAGGAAACTGCCTGCCTAGGATGGCTGGGCCTCTGCTCAAGGCAACAATGTTTCAATTATAGAAGCCACAAAGCTGAAGCAAACAGGAGGCTTCGTTGCCTGTCTAGGCCTCTGCTCAAGGCAATGAAGTTTCAATTATAGAAGATAAATAAACCCCAGAAACCTGATTCCAGCCAGCCTCGCTGGGACATTGAGTCAATGGGAGCTGTGGGCAGCCTGAAAACAGCCCTCAGCCCCTCACCCAGGCTGGCCAGGCACCCCAATAGGGACCTGAACCCTGAAGTGGCTGTGGGCAGCTTGAAAACAACCATCAGTCTCTCACCCAGACTGGCCAGGCATGCCAGCAGGTGGACATCCCCCAAGGGGTCCCAGACTGTGAGAGGGCACAGGCTGGGCTGAGGGAGCACCTCCCCCCCCCCCCCCGGCCCAGTGCACAAATTTTTGTGCACTGGGACCCTAGTAAACTTAAATAAAAATGTTGACCTAATACCGAAAATTTAGAGCAAACTCCTTTTCCCCACCCTAGACTTTATAGAAAAATTAAAAAATGAAACGTTGCTTGAACCCTTTTTACTCCACAGCTAGTCTGCTGTTTGTGGTTCTCATACGTTTTTCCCTTTGGTAAATTCATAAAAAAGGGGAGAGTTTATCTTGGCCCACATGGTCTTCTGTGACCAATAAGGGCAGTGCCACTATGGTCCCAAAGCAAAGTGGCAGTCATGTTCTATGTTTATTTACTTATTTCCCCAGGGTGTTTCTGGATTGACCCAAAGCAATTTGTAGACACAGTAATATCTGGGAGAAGAAACTGTTGAGGGGAGAAAGACAGTTTAAGCTGCTGTCTACTGGGATTGAAAGCTCAGAGGTTACTTTTGGGTTTCTTTCAGCTAATAATCTTAGAATGGCTTCTGAGCAAAGTTAGGTGTTGAGGCAGGCTTGGGGGTATGTTTTCTTGCAGGCAGAACAGATCCTACCTCCTGCATTGAAGGTAAATCATTCCAGGGGCTCTGTTCAGCCTTCCTCACAGCTGAAGACTTACTAGTCTTTATGTCGGCTTGTGAAATAAAGTACTCTAAAAACAGGCCCATTCAAATGTCAGAAGAACCATCTCAGTTGTGGGGAAAGATGGACAGTAGTAAATAGCACAAGGGGGATAGTTATTTTTGTGCTAAAAGTGAAATTGCATCTACTTGTCTCATGTGCAGAAGTCAAGCTGAAAAACAAACAAAAATTTTTTCAGAAAAAGAAAAAAAAACCTTTTTTTATCTTGGGGTAGAAAAGGATTTCTTACTGGGTCACAGTAAACTTAAACTATGAGAAATGGATTGCTAATATTGCTCAGTTAAATTAAAAACATCTGTTTATCAAAAGATATCCTAAAGAAAAGAAAAAGACAAGCCAGAAACTGAGAGAAGATATTTGTAACACATAGCCAACACATGATTGTGATCCAGTTTATACCAGTAACTACAAACTAAAAGTCTAACTTAAAACCGAAAAAACTCACCACAGCTTGAAGGTCTCAGTATCTTACGTGAGTCTGAAACCATGATCTGATTTCCGTTATATCTGCATTGTACCGCACTTTCTCTTGCCTGTTGGGTTCCCACCAAACTTCCTTTTTCTTCCTTGGTTGCTACAGAGCCTTTCCTATTCTGGGCCTTTGCAACTGCTTTTCTTTCATCTCTGATTCTCTTCTCCCAGCTCTCTGCAAGGTGCTCTCATTCTCATCCTTCAGGTGGCAGTTCAACTCATTTCCCAGAGTGGCTGTCTCTATTGATTCTAATGAATAAATGATTGCTTACCTCTTATGGTAAGACCTCCCTAGTTAGACAAGGTCCTGATGGGGTAGCCAGTACACCACTGGACTGGATGGTAGGGACTTGTGCTCCATTCTCAATGCTGATAGATCTCCCATGACTCTCTTGGGCCTCACATAGGCTTGTGTTGGACTGTAAAATCCTGCACCCAATTCCAGTGTGGGGGTGGTTTTCTCACACCACCAAGATATTCTCTGACACTATCTGGGTAGTCTACAATTCAACTCAATTCTGATGCTATCTGGCGATAGAACTAGATCCCACAGGTTTAGGGCTTAGCCCTATGACAGAGCTCCCCACCCCTACTTCAGATGACAGTTGCAAGTTCAGGCTGTCATCTGTGCTGCCAAAAACCCCCTTCTTCGGTTTGATTAATTTGATAAAGCAGCCCAGTCCTGGAAACTTGTTAAAAAGGTGTTATAATCTATTACAGTTATTATTCTTTATGATGCTTATATTGTCTCAAGTTTTGCCAGTGAATACTCCTATTTTGTTTGTTGTCCTATTTGTCACTCCTCATTAGACTACATAGCTTTCTTGCTCACCTTTTTTAAAAAAAAAATATTTTATTGATTTTTTACAGAGAGGAAGGGAGAGGGATAGAGAGTTAGAAACATCAATGAGAGAAACATCGATCAGCTGCCTCCTGCACACTCCCTACTGGGCATGTGCCCGCAACCAAGGTACATGCCCTTGACTGGAATCAAACTTGGGACCCTTGAGTCCTCAGGCCAATGCTTTATCCACTGAGCAAAACTGGTTAGGGCTTTTTTTTTTTTTTTTTTTTTTTTTTTAAGCAACTAAGGTAATGGCACTAAATGTTCTCATTGCTACTGGGTATCATTGCATCTAAGAAGATTTTAAGGTTTCTTCTGCTGTTGATAATGTAGAAGAAATGCAGTGTGGTAGAAAGAAAACTTCTGTCTAGTTTCTCAATTTTGTTTTCATAGAGTGTATTTTACTTAAATATTTGATTGGTCTGTGCCCTCTTTGAGTCTTTGGCTTGATAGTTTTGATTTTTTTCTTCAGAAGTCAAACTTTTTAAACTGCAGAATTATTATTATCATGAGTAGCGATTTATCTTAAATTATTTTAGTAACAAATCAGTGCTCTTATCCATTTCCTTTCCTTCTGTCTGTGTTTCTTAGTGTGAGTATGACTAGAGGATAAAGTAGTAAACCTTTGCAGGTTAATTGCTCCATAATTAACACTGATGGGGCAGAGGCAGAGGTCATAGGAAAAGGGGAAAACTCTGCGGAAAAGTGAGCAAGCTTTTTCTGTGTTGTAGCACAGTCCCTGAAGTGATGCTCCTCTCAGTTCCTTGAACAATATCCACAGAAATCTGACTCTGTTTCCAGGAAGTCTGCTTTGAGTTGCTCTCTGTTGTTGAGAAGACTTGATTTTTAAAATATATTGAATTCTTGTGTTTTGTTTTAAATTTGACAAGTTAAAGCCATTTATTTAAAACTGGGGCCAATGCATGAAATTTTGCAACAGTAGGCCTTCCTTGCCTCGGCTGCTGGCACTAACTTCTCTCTAGCCGCCAGCAGGCACTCAGGACCCAGGCTTTCCTCGCAGCCCTGGCTTAGTCCAGAAGGACATCTGGTCTAATTAGCATATTACCCTTTTTTAAATTATAGACTAGAGGCCTGGTGCATGAAATTCGTGTACGGGGTGGGAGGGGTGGTGTCACTCAGCCCAGCCTGCACCCTCTCCAATCTGGGACATGCCTCTCACAATCCAGGACTGTTGGCTCCCAACCACTCGCCTGCCTGCCTGATTGCTCCTAACTGCTTCTGCCTGCCAGCCTGATCACCCCCTAACCACTCCCCTACCAGCCTGATCAACATCTAACTGTTCTCCTGCTGGCCTGGCCTGATTGCCCTAACTGATAGGATGGAGGAAAGGGTGAAATTCAGGTTAGCTGTTGGTGACATTAGTGTTTTTATTTAAAGAGTAGAGGTCGAGTGCACGAAATTTGTGCACAGGTCTGGTCTCATGCAGCAATCAGGGCTGTCCAGCTGCCAGCCAGGGCCTTCCTTTGTTCTGCGCTGCCCCCTGGTTGTCAGCACACGTCATAGCAAGTGATAGAACTCCCGGTCTCCTGATAAAATTCCTGAGGGGACACTTTGCATATTAGCCTTTTATATATATAGATTGCATCTAATACATTGGTTTTACTAATTAGGAGTCATTATCAATTATAAGTACACTAGGGGCCCGGTGCACAAAAATTTGTGCACTTGGGAGGTCCCTCAGCCCGGCCTGTGCCCTCTCGCAGTCTGGGACCCCTCGGGGGATGTCCACCTGCTGGCATGCCTGGCCAGCCTGGGTGAGGGGCTGATGGCTGTTTGCAGGCTGGCCAAGCCCCCCAGTGGGGACCCTGACCCCATGGGGTTGTGACCAGCCTGGGTGAGGGGCTGAGGGCCGTTTTCAGACTTTTAGGCTGCCCACAGTCCCTTCAGGTTTTGGGTCCCTACTGGGGTACCTTGCCAGCCTGGGTGAGGGGCTGTTGGCTGTTTGCAGGCTGGCCAAGCCCCCCCAGTGGGGTCCCTCACCCAATTGGGGTGTGGCCAGCCTGGATGAGGGGCTGAGGGGCATTTTCAGGCTTTCAGGGTGTCCCATTGACCCAACGTCCCAGCAAGGATGGCTGGAAGCAGGTGTCTGGGGTTTATCTTCTATAATTGATGCACTGTTCCTTTAAGCCGAGCCTAGGCAGGTAATGGAGCCTCCTGTCAGCTTCAGCTCGGAGGCTTCTATAATTGAGACAATGTTGCAAATACATTGTTGCCTGGAGCCAGGAGAAACCCAGTGGCCGGCAAACAGTTTTACTCCGGCTGCAATAGAAGCTGCCTGTTTACGCCAGCTCTGTGAGTGCCGGCTTCCATCTTGGTTGGGTTAATTTGCATACAGCCACTCTGATTGGCTGGTGGGCATGTCTTAGGCGTCCCAAAGAAATGGTCAATTTCAATATTACACTTTTATTAGATAAGATCTCCCACTCTACTGCTAAGGTAGTTTCTAAGATGAAAGCTTACAAAGAAGCTTAAAAATGACCACTGAATACAGAAAGTGGTCTGTTTTACTAATGTAAACATCTTAAAACCTACTATAGTATTTCAGCATATTTCTCTTAATTTTTGTCTTATGCTTTTGGTGACTTATTTAATCTTATAATTTTACATGATAAAAATTTGCTCTTTTCTATAGGACTCTCTACTGAGTGTGCTTTTGTTTGTTTGATATTATTAATGTATAATGGATGATTTGTAAAATAGGTTTATGGCAGCCCACTCTCAATTTATTTCTCACCTGAGCTCAAGGAGTATTCTGCTAAGCAATTTGACTATAATGTGGATATTGCCATTCATAAAATCTTGAAAATTGCTTTATTATTTTGGAATGATAACAAGGGAAAAATCAGAACCTCTCTAAATGCAGTATAACATCCTGGATCATGATATTAGTGGGAAAACTGAGGAACTCTGAAGAAAGTTTATAATCTGATTAATAGTAATGTACTTACGTTAAATGTTTAGTTTTGATAAAAATCTATGCTTATGTAACATGATAACATTAGTGGATGCTGGGTAAAAGGTATATAGGAACTCTTTTCATATTTAGTAGAAATTTAGTTCATCAAACACGTTAAATACACAGTCATATGACTAAATAGTGGTGCTGTAGGTGCCAGTGGTGCAAAGAGGCCCGACACTGGTCTCTTCATTCCAGAGTCTTGCAATCTTATAGGCAAGTTAGGTCTTCTTGTTCATAAAAAGATGGATAACTGTGCCCTTAAAAGGCAGATTGTATCAATGAATGGTACCAGGAGCCCTGTAAGACAGCAGACACTTGGGGTATTTGGAAAAGTCTTTGCAGAACAGATGAAACATGAGCTGAGCTGAGATCGGTGAGTGCAACTTAATTCAGATAAGTGATGTAGAGGTTGTTCTAAGAGAGGAAAGATGACATGAATTTTGAAAAAGAAATTGCCCATGATAATGCAGGATTGGAATGGAAATGAGCTAATGGAGACTTGTGGTAATCAGAGTATGGGGTGATAAGGGTCTGCCTAGTGTGGCGGCAGTAGAAATAAAAGGTTATTTGATTGAGATTGGACAGGAATTGGTGTTTATGAATAGAAAAGCACAGAAGGAAAATGAATTGATGGTGATTGATAGATACTTGACCCACTGGAAGTTACTTAGGGGATTTGTGTTAAACATTTTCATTTTCAGAAAATGCTGGATTGCCAAGTGGAACTGTTTGGCAAGAAACTAGACCAGAGATACTGGAGCATGGGAGAGGAGCAAAAGATTTAGGACTCTTCCCCTTTAGTGAGCCGGAGAAGAAAAAGCCCAGAAGGACATGTAAGGGGCATAGTCAGAGAGTTCCAGAGCTGCCCTCATGGTGGCAGAAGCTGAAGAGGGCAAAATAAAGTTATTTTAATTAAATTTAAAAATATTTATATGCCAATTAATGTGTAAGGCACTGTTAGGGACAATGGAAGACACAAAATGTCATTTAAATACAGTTTTTTCCCTCCTGAAAAAAAAAATGCTACCTCAAGTTCTTTGGGCATTAGATAGGCATTTCATCTTAAGCAAAATGTTAGGGACCCTGGTATTAAGCTTGCAAGTAGAAGGACACAGTCAGTGGCAGAACAATGAAGATGGGGAGAGAGATGAACTGATGGAGCAATGAGACAAGGAGGGGGAGGTGAGGAAGGGTCAGCCTTGGCGGGAAAGGGGGCTTCCTCCTCTAAGGCATAAGGAAGAAGAGAGTACCCATAGTGTTAGAGCTCTTTGGAGGTAGAATAGAGTACAAGTGAGGATCCCAGGACGTCTTCACTATGAATGGCATGTGCAACTGACAGAATAGGGGTATAGTTTCTGCCTTTGAAAAGTTCCTGGTCAGATGGAAAAATGGGAATGTTGGTGCTTATTTTTTGTGCTATAAGAAAAGAATAAAAGTGAAACACCTGCATCTCTGAAGGTGCAGGTTTGTTTCTTTTTTTGATGTCTAAAGAAATAGACATACCTTCTTAAATAGCTCAGATATTATATGAGTGTCTCAGTGCCCTTTAGTCATCTAGGGTTTGTGTCAGATATATGTTCTCCTAGAGCTTTAGAATCTAGGAAAGATGATCAGAGAGACATATATGCTGGCTCTTAATAAATGATTGCCAATTGCACTCTGGTCTGAGATAGAAAGTAGCTACGTGCTCAACCCATACACATAAAGTATTAGGGGATTTAGAGGAGAAAGAGAATTGGAGCAATTTTCTGCCAATTTCACTTGAACAAGGTCTTGAAATAAATTTGCCATATATTTACCTGAAGGCCTTGTTTTCTTCATAGGCATTATTTTCAACACATTTAGAAAATGTGATTGTGTGCTCATACTTTGTGGTCACAACTAAATAATAGTACATAAAGATTACGAACATGATTTTGGCCACACAAAGAAGAAATACATTATTTTGAACTAGACAGCTAGTTACTACTTTGGTAGGAGTTGGGTGCGGGCATGGCTCGGTGGAGTATCTGGATCATGGCACTGATTTTCCCATCTTACGTATGTCAACTTGCCTTAGAAGTCTTAGTACCTTACTACGGTATTTTAAGTGCATGAAGCCAGAATATAGGTGCAGGTCAATTGGAGAAAAAAGCTAGTAATTAGTGCTGTGCTTTCACTTTTATAGTCAGACGCAGGAAGCCAAATAGAGGGGAAGAGGAAGGAAATAGAAGTAATTTTGGGAGCAGAAAAAAAATTCTTATTTTTTCCTTTGAAGTACTTTCTTTAAAAATAAACGCATTTCAGGATCCTTCTTACCAGCGAAGGAAGGCAGAATTTGCCATCCTACATATTTTTAATAAGCTGTTTTTTGAAATTCTGCTTAGAAAATTATAGAAAAGACTATTGGGCTATCATTGGATGGTCCTGACAGGTGATTTGTTTAAAGGCATTAGTTAAAATGTAATCACTACAGAAGTTGAAGAATTTCACAGCACTTGTTCTCATAGAACATTGTTAAGCAGGGTCTCAAGTTGAAGGGATTTCTGTTGAGGGACATATTAACTCAACATCCTCCTGTCATCTCTCCCCTCCCCCTTTCCACTAGAAGAGGCAGCAAGGCCTGCCCACAGCCAATCTTGATGAAACCTCATTCTAGATGCGGCCTCTGCTGAGGTCAAGCACTCCCATTCCAGCCTCTTGAGGGCTTTCTCCGTGTGTTGCCAGTGTGCTGGTAAAAATGACTTTAAACTCTTGTCAGCACAGTTACTGGTGCATGCCTCACAGTCCCACTCAGATAAACCTGTCACAACACACAGGCGGCTGCCGGGGAAGCGTACAAGGGCAGGCTCTGGCTTTCATTCGAGCATCACTAAACGTGCACAGAGTGCCCAATTATTTCAGCATTATTGAGCAAGCCTACAGGAGGACCCAAGCCTTGCTACATTAGATTTTCTTTAGTAATTTGCTCAAGTACCGCTGAGGACACTTAAAGGGGCTTAAAACGGTGGCTGCAACCAGTTTCCTTCTCTGGGTTGTTAATTCAGGTTTTCTCTTTCAAATTAACTCGCACTGCATGCTGTGCAGTGATTCTGGGAGAACTGTTTAACACTAATTTTCTCAGTTTTCAGCTTTTTTTGTTCAACATTACTGCTTTAACAGTTAGTCACGTATATATTTTGATTAGAAATGCATGATGGTGTGGCCTTATGTTTTGGAGAACAAAATACAGATGCTTTATTAAAGGAAGCTGAATTTCAGCTATTAAAAGTTACTTAATTTCACTAATTAAAAGTTAAGTTATTTACAGTGCATTGCAAAATCCTCCGATCTAAGTCAAAAGACAACATTTCTCCATTAAACATCTTCTTTCCTCCTCTTCTAAGTATATATAAAGGTTAAATCTTTCCTTCATGGGTGCTGAGTTTTCCATGATCTTTTCATATGTCTTTTCTCTCCTTTTATTTGGGTGGGGGGCAGGTGCAGATTTCGGGAACAAGTTCAATATCTTTGTCTCATTTCTCACAGCAGCAACAACTCCAGGCCCAGCATTTATCACATGGACATGGTCTGCCTGTGCCTCTGACCCCACACCCTTCAGGGCTGCCGCCTCCTGCCATTCCACCCATTGGTAGCAGTGCTGGCCTTCTGGCCCTCTCCAGTGCCCTGGGAGGCCAGTCCCACCTTCCAATTAAAGATGAGAAGAAGCACCATGACAATGATCACCAAAGAGGTGAGCCTGACCTTGCCTACCTGCTGCTCATGCCATTGTTTGTTTCTGAATTTAATTTTACCATTGACTAAACAAAGGATTTCTGCTGGAAGATAAATTAATTATTAGAAGCAGTCATTTGCCAAAAGATACCCTAATGGTTGGCAAGAGTTAATGGCATTCCTCCTAGATAAGAGGTTCTGTTTCTTAGTTACTACCTTTGATCTATCTCCTAGGTTCCCTGAGTCTAAATCAATGATGAAGTCCCACAATGCTCTATGTGTGAAATAATGAGTGTCATTAATAGCTAATATTCACCAAATCTATTTTGGGGAAAGATTTGCTGATAAAGGCTCACTTTATTGTTTGACAGAATCAGTTATTATTTATAAATCATATCACCCTATATAGTACAGTAAAAATCTTACAGGTATGAAAACAATTTTAATAGTCTGAGTAATTGAGGAAATACAGCCCAAATTAGTGAATATATTGGTTTAACTACCTTTTTCACTCAGTCTGATTACAAGCATGAACTTAACTCCTTTCTTTCTATAAAAACACAATTGTTTGTGCAGCATAATTGATTTAAAGGGGCCAGTTCTGCTCCTTTGGTTGGTTTCCTCTCTCCACTAAAGTAGATGATGGTGCAGAGACCTTTTGATGTGACTGTATGTTTGTATGGGGCTTACTAATAATTTTTATTAGTTAATGGCAGAAAAGCAAATGAAAAGGTCTCTCCCAGCCTTCCTTTGTGGGAATTTACTTTTAGCACCAGGGTGGTTCATGGGTTGGAAGGGTGTGGCTCATAATTAAAACCTCTTGCTCCTGTAGCAATGTCATTACCATGAATTATAATCCTGGGTAAATGATATTTAGCACATGAAATAAATTTCCCATCTCTGATGTTAGAAGCACTGCAATATTTGTTGTCCAGTTATTTTACTGTTATGATTCTGAGTTAGGGCATGATTATAAACACTTTTATAAGCAGGGAAGTTATAAGAATATGAATAGGAATATCCGGCTTTAGTTTCCGAAATTGTGTCAAAGGTAGATTGGCTTTTGTGAATCTGGTTGAGTAGTATTAATAATTAACTTTACCGCAAAGTTGACATCTGTGCCATTTATGATTTAGCAGTGTTCAGATTTGATAAATGTACACTTTTATGTAAACTAACTAGTTCTTTTCCTTTTTCCTTTTTCCCATCACTTGATCTACGTGTTTTGTTGCTGTTTTGCCTGTAGACAGAGACTCCATCAAGGTAGGACTCAAATTCATAGGCGAAGGAATGGCTGTAAGGGGCTCAGAGTGACCTGAGTATAGCGAGTAATGCATTTGAAATTTAGAGAATGATTTGGTGGGCTTTACGAAATAATGGTTAGCTGCATTTTTGGATTACCTTCAGTTGTGTGGTTAAAATTTTAGAGAATATTAATCCCATTTCTCTATTAGAATTAGATTTGTATACCAAGATTGAATTATGAGATCTGGCTTGTTTATGCTCATTTTCTTATGTCTTGACATGGAAAAACAAACAAATGCAAAAACTGTTTTTCTTCAGATTTTGGATATAAGATAAATAATAAGGAAAGGAAGTAAATAAATTAGTTTATAAGGAAATATGCATTAGTCTCGTATTTTGGGAAATAATTTCATCCTATTTATCAAAACATTTGTTTAAAATTTTTCTTCACCAGAGATAATCTGTAATAATAAAAGCATAGTATGCTGATTAGACCAGACAGCCAAACGACCTTCAGATGAAGCCGTGGTTGAGAGGCAAGCCACTGCGGCTTCGAGGGCCAAGCCCCTTGCACAAATTTTGTCCACTGGGCCTCTAGTTTTGTTTGTTTGTGTTTTAATTCAGTAACATCTTGGTTTCCAGTATAGCAAGTTATTCTCCTTAAGTTTTGCATCTGTCTTATTTGCCTTCTGTATCCCTGAAAACAAGTTTCAGGAAAGAGGAAAAGTATTGAGGGCCTAATGTTTTGGCTATGCTTGTGGAATACCAGAATGGGATATGCTAAAGACCCCTGATTTTATATAGCAAGCAAATAAGAAAAACAGGCTACCACAGCAGGAAATGAGTAAAATAGGGTGAAAATTGCTTGATCACTTTTGAGCCAGGCACAATGTAAACATGGTGCTGATTATGTATAATTGTGTTGTGTATGCCATTGTGCTCTGTGTAAACTAGGAAGGACAGGACAGTTCTCAAGCGATGGCCAAAGTACAGATGCTGTTAGTTATTTTGTTTATATTTCACAGTTGAATGTTTGGGAGCACAGGCAGTGAAGTTCTGTATGAAGACTAAAATCTTCCCTTGGAGCCACCTGTGCTTTACTTGGAATGCCTCCTTATTTCTGTCCTTATTCAATCAAAGGGAAGTAAGGTTTTTGCCAAAGGCCTTAAATAATGGAAAATAAAAATGGTCTTTTACCCTTCAAGAATCTTTGTAATTTTAAAGGGCATCTGCCCACCCATAGAAATGTCAACATTTACAATTAGAACACACATTGAATTATTTAATTAATGCATTTACAGTTATATTTTGTTATATAATATACATATCAATACCTAGATTAAAAAGTGTTTTTAGACTATAGTAAATGTTCCACCCATGTGTGCTTAAGCAGTGGTAAGTAAATGCACTGACCAGGATAAACTGGTAGCAGCCATTGGAAAGCCTGTCTAGTTATTCTGAGGCCATAATATAAACAGTGCCTGCCTTTTTATGATAAATACATATCTTTAGGCAGGCCATTGAACTAAATAAAAACCTCCTCTCCTACCCCACTCCCAGGAAGACTGTGAAAATATTTACGCTCCAGTGCACACTTTTGTGTCAATTACATTTGATTTTCCCTCACACTAGAGTAGGGTGTATTTTGAAATCATCTATAATCATTCAGTATGAGTCTGGGAGTGAGTTTCTAGAAGCCAGGGGGAAAACATAAAAGCAATAGAGGTGGATGATTTTTCTTGATTTGTTGTGGAATGGTAGCCACAAATAGATTGGGGGAAGAGGGTATCATTCCCAAATTTGAAGTCATTGAGTACTGTTCGGGGCTGTCCTATGGCTTTGCAAGGTGAAATAGTTTGCTAATTTTCTGAACTGTGTTCTGTGATGCTCAGAGAAGCAGTTAGTTGCTTGTTCCATCCATCGTTCTCATCCTGTAAGTGGTTCCTGGTTAAGAGGGGCTTTTTATGATTGTCTGCTGTGTGACTTGAGATGGTTTGTATCAGCCAGAGCGTGCCAGTTGCCTGCAGCTGGAGTCAGGCTTGTATGGAATAATTTATTCATGCAGGATAATGCTCCTTAACATTTAACAGGTAATGAACGTGACATAAATTTCCTTCTTGCTTTTAATTTTTCCCTTTCCTCTTCTAATGTGCAAACAGGCAGCTCTGGTACTCTAAATAATAAGTAATTTTTGGCCATCTGTCAAAAGGAAATTTCAATACAAATTTAAATTAATGGTGCCTGAAATTTTTTATAGCTCCTCTAAAAGCCTGTAATGTGCAGAAAATTCTGAATCTGCTGGTAGTAATTAGTGTTGCATGTAATGAGGATGTGGGTAGTGTTATACAGCCCCAGTGTAACATTTTGATATGGTAGGAAAATTTTGATTTATACAAGGTTGCGGATAGGTTTAATTGTGAAAGACACTTTAAAATGTTTTCTTGATGTTACAGATTATTAAACAGAGCAGATGTCAGAATAGCTTATAAAATATAAATTTAAACTTAATGTAAAGATTCAGGTAATTAAAGTGCTTTACCTTTAGGTATCAAATAAAATGAAAGAAATTCATCTTTAAAAGTGTTGAGCTTTTTCCTCTTTTTAAAAAGTTCTGTGGACACAAAACCACATGCTATTGGCTTTATTGATCTTGTTTTCTATATCTCCAGTAGCCAAGTTCATTCCTAAGCCTGTTATTTGCAGGCCTGTGTCTGAAGTTTTTCGACACTGGTGGTGAATGCAAATAGGGACCTAAAGGACAAAGCACTGTAGGAGCCCAAGCATCAACTTATTTGGTGATAAGAAACCAGAATGGTATATGTTCTAGGGTTGGTGACGCCCACTTGTCACTTGGCTATCCAGTGACTCCATGTGCCCAACAGTAAACTCCAGATTTGGGAGCTTAAAAAGCAAGAAACAGACCATGACCCACTCTCACGCTTAGTAGTGGGGTAGAAAGCCCAAAGCTCTAAAGAGCCTCCAAATAGGTTCCCATTTCTCTTTTCTGGGTGGGGGCTTCCCATAGCCTTCTAGAGTGTTTAAAACCATCTCTCTCATCCATCCCATGAAAAGGCGTAAGTGGAAACCAAGGAAGTATGTTCTGAGGTGAAGGGACTTTCCCCTTCCTCCTGCCCATAACTCCTACTGAGGGCTGAGAGTAGAAGTTGGTTGGCTACAAGTGGTGGCAGAGAGGACATTCCCACATGCTGCCAGTTGCTCCCCAGTTGCTTGAGGTTCCAGCTCATGAAGGAGTCATTAGTTTCCTCACATCACTGTCAGTTTTCATCTGAGTGGCTGGAATGAGGGTGATGATTCAGAGCTGTGAAGGACAAATTGCCTAAATCTCAGTATGAATTTGAAGTTGAGAAATTAGTCTAATTATCCATCCCCCACCAAATGTCTGACAGTTCTAATACCTTCAAGCAAAAAATAGGCACCAAAATCAAGACCAGCTTGAATATAAAGGGCAACATTCACTATTGAATTTTGACCAGCTATTGATTACCCCTGTGGCCTCTCCCAACTTGATATTATTTTGTATGATTTATTACTTCATAAGTCCTTTATATGTAGTATCTACATGGTCTTCCTGAACACAGTGATGATCTCTAATCAGGTCTGTGAGGGATTTGCCATGTTCTATTTGTAAAATATAGCATTTAATACCATTCTTACCTCTAAGTGGTATTATTTTTATTATTTCATTGGAATATCTTCCCCCAAATGCTGTATGGTCATCAAATAGTATGATCATTTTTAGTGACTTATACATTGCCAAATTTATCTCCAGGAACACTACCATTTTAATTAACATGCTACCTGCACTGTTTTGAGTATGTTTCCACACAATCCTCCAATATTGAACTTAATAGTTTTTGCAATTTTTGCTAGGCTAAGTATGAATTGTGTGCTATTAAAAATTAATATACAGAGTGGGGCAAAAGTAGGTTTACAGTTATTTGTAGGGAAAATAATACAATAATTAATAAATAATTCAAGAATAAACTGTTTTGCATGCTCACAACAGTAAACCTACTTTTGCCCCACCCTGTATACAGTTATTTTTCAAGCTGAATACTTTTCTGTGAGTGTATATGCTAAGCTTTTTCTCCTCCTATGTGGATCCTTTATTTTTAAGTGTTTTCATAATGATCCATTCATTACTTGTTATAAGGCAACGCCTGTTTATTCGACCCCAGCTAAATTTTGGTGTATATTCTATGTAGATGACTAAACCATCATGCATTGCTTTTATTCTTGTCTCTTTCACTTATTTTCTGTTGGCAATAAAGGTTTATCAGTGGGAAATTAGATTGGAGCTGTTTTTCTGTTCGAATTGAAGTGTATGCTTCAGACCAAAAAAGAACTTTTGCTCTTGTTAGTTGGTGTTACAGGTGAAAGTGGGTTTTTAGTCTGAATTAACAGAATGATTACATCTCTGTCTCTTCGTAAATCCAGACTTAATGGTCAGGGTTATAGTCCAGGATCTTGTGTGACCTGTGTCACTTGATCCACCACCCCCATTTTTCCTGTCTCAGAGAAGTATCAGTCTGAGAAAGAGGTGCCCTGTTGGTAGAAGAACTAAGTCTACATTTGTATGTACATATTAATGATGAACAGTTTAATGAAGTTTATCAATAATTAAGGGAGTAAAATATCTAGAAATGTATGCTAATCAACAATAAATAGAATTCTTTTTGCATCTTGTAATCTTTAAATACAGACTGTGATGTGCTTAAAATTCAACTCTACTTTCCAAACATAAGTATTAAGATATACTTTCAAGTACATTTTTAAATAGGGTTTTTAAAATATATTAAGTTAAATTATTTCCTTGTAGGTGGTGTCCCTGATGCCTGTTTCCCACAGAGTAAAGTTCTTTCCCACTAAATTTTTAGTTCCTTGAGGGCAAGAATCAAATTTCTTTATGGAAGTTCATAGGACAAATCAAGGATTAGTTTGAGAAAGGAATTGTAATGAAAGTAGGAAAACCCTGACTCTGTGCTAGATATCCTCTCTCCCCCTCTAGGCAAGCTGGGTGTCAATGAGCAAGTCACTTAACTTTCTGGATCTCGAAACTACTACTCTACACATTTGGAATGTGGATATTTTCTTATGTCATTCAACCCTATCCTAGAAAAGAATTTTACAATACAAATCTTATACCAAAGTGTATGTCTCAGCAATAAAATTAGCCATATTATTAGCCAAATAAACACAAGTGATTATATTTTATTTTGGGTGTTGGGTTGTAGGGGAATAGTTTAGTGTTTTAAATTATGCCTTTTAAGCATTTAATGTTTAACTGGTAATTTGAAGTTCAGTGTTTTGGTATTACTATTGCTTTTTAATTGTTTGTTGAGATATTTGTTTCTACCATGTATCTTACTTTACCTTATCAAAGAACTATCAGGGAGTTGTATTCTATGGGTTTATGATGCAGTACTTTGTTCAGTATTAATTGATACCTGCCTCTGGATGTGTAAGGTTTGTGAAATGTAACAGGTGCTTTAATTCCAGGAAATACGTTGTAATTGTTTGTCCAAGAGTTGAATAAATATATTTAGTCCTCAAGTGGTGAGCATGATTGGGGGAGACATGCTTGTTTGTTGTGCCCTCTTGTAGCAGTCACCAAAGCAGAACAAATATTAATTAACGGGTGGGCTGATTGTGGGGTCTGCCTTTTCAAAATGATTTTTGGCAAGGGTGGTTTAATTATTTTTCTCCATAAATGAACCCTCTTAGTTATAACAAACGTTTTCATCCTGATGTACAGTGTCTTTAATTTTCTTAATTAGAATGCATTTTATCTCTTGCAAAAATATTACACCATAAAGTTTTATATAACTGGCACTTGAATTTCACATTTGCTTCTCAAAATGTAGGTAATTCTTCCAAATAATTGTTCACCTTTTCTGTATTCTTACACTAACATTTTCCCATAAACCATTCTGGGAAAACCATAAAATCACCCAGGGGGAAGTGTATTACTCTCATTTCTTGCATTCTTAAATCTACCTCTATCCAACTTAAATATTTTGTTCTACAGTGATTTAAAGTAGTTATGGGTTAAAGACTCTATACTTGGGGGCCATTACTAACAAAATTTATAATTTTGGACATGAAGAGGAGTCATATCTAATTATTACATGGCAACTGCTTTTGGATGGGATTGAAAGAGGGCTAGAAAGAAGTTTGCTAAGTAATACTTTCTGTGTAATTCTTTTAAATAAACTTTCTCTTAAATGAAAGTAATAAAATATTTCAAGATTAAATAATGCTGTTTCACATATGACAAATCAAAACTTTAAATCTTAGAAATGACCTAAATATTAAATAAAGTATTACTTTAAGTTGTTCAGATTCATTATGTAGAACCAATCCATTTATTTTTGTATGTATTAAATTATACTGCTTTAAAAAATTTTAAGCTTCAAGTACTAGTAATAGAACTTTAATTTGTGTTTATGTGTAATAATTGTAATTAGTGGCCAATTCCCCTCTCCCCCAGGTTCTATGAGGCCTCCAGTTTTGCTTCCTGAGAAGCAGGAAAACAACAACAAAATACACACACACACACACACACTCACACTCCACTCACGCACAGTCTGCCTATCTTCCCTCACACTGCTTGATATTCTGTCCCCTCTTCAACCATTGAATGTTCATGAAAAGCTTACTCTTTCCTGTCCGTTACCACCCTCTCCTTGACTGAATTGCAGGCAGTGAGATGGACATTAAAATGGCTTAAGTGTTGTAAGTGAACTTTTGAAGATAAGGAGATAAGATGAGCTTGAGGAATTCTTCTTTATGGAAATGACTCATTAATGAGTTGTGTCACACCCTAAGGATTCTTGAACTATTTTTCCCAAATTCGTACTTTTCAAGTTGCTGAATGTTCAAATGTAAGGACCACGGAGGTGGTTAGGTAAACAGGTTAATGATGCCACCCAATGGGAGAAGCCATATAATACTGCCTCATTTTCATGCATTCTTCCTTATGGTCATTTTCATTATTCTAGAAAATTTTGAGTATTTCATTCATTTATCTTTTTTTTAACTTCTGTTTTCTTGAGCGACATTTGGCCTTTTGAACAACAAAATAAAATTGGAAATGCTAATGTTTTAAGCCAACAAAAGGAGGAAAATAAAAATGTCACCATGGTAACAAAGCTGCTTTCTAGATGGTTTCCTAAGATATGCCTGAACTAGAAGCAGATGTCTGATTTGAGAATCTTGCCTCCTTCAATGTAAACAAATAACTTCTGGGCAGGTGTTGGAAATAATATGGAAATCCTATTAAGGGGGCCTGGGTTCTTGTCAGTCAGGAGGCCCGTGCCACAAAAGGGCTGGTTGTCACATAAAGGGGCTGAGTAAATTCTCATTAGGCTCGAGCTTTTCCCAGGAAATGATTGTCTCGGTGTGTTCTTTCTCCTGTGAATCTGAATGTAAGCTGTTGCTTCTACTGATCTATTCACTGGTTTTATTTTCTCCCTCTTCATTCCAGATCCTCTCTCACCCCATCAGCCTGTATTCTCCCCCTCAGCCACCTCTTCCCTTTAGATTAACACTTGATCTGTGCTACTGCTCTGAGAGTTGTGACATTTGTGATTTTAACCTCCCACCTTGAGTGGAGAAGGGGAGGGGAAGAGAAGGAAGGGGGGAAGTCAGTCTTCATTTCTGGGCCGTTTGGACAAAGAACCAGGCTGCTGAGGCGAGTGCTGAGAAATGTTTGGAACTGGCACAGCAAGTGACAGCCGCAGTCCTGAATGCTGTTCTGTGTACATTTACTTAGAGTTATATTTTTAATGAATTAAGCAGAAACTATCAAAGCATGGAGAGACAGCTTTAATGAACTTTTATAAACCTGCACTGGTAAGCCCCTAAATCTCCATCGTCCGTCCAATATGGTAGCCACTAGCCACATAAAACTATTTAAATTTAAATTAGTTTAAATGAAATGATATTTGAAAACCCAGTTTCTCAGTTGCATTAGCCACATTTCAAGTGCTCAGTTGCTACATGTGGCTGTGGCAGCTGCCCTACCAATGCAGAGGCAGAACATTACCGTCCTCGTTGGATATTCTGTTTGATAGGAAGAGACTTGGGGGCTGATAAGCCTGCTGTTTCTGCTGCTCCATCTGTGAAAACTGACTACCAGAACTGCAAAGCACGGTTCTTCTCAATGCCGAGGAAATAAGGGTCATGTGTGTGTGGTGGTTTGTAGCTTCTGTGCTGCTCAGTCATGGTTGATATGGTTGGGCTGCACTAATATAGTGATCTTTAAATGGTTGTAGGTGTTCTTTTTCCCTGTGGAATTGATTGAGCAGTTTAACATGGATCGTCTCAAAATGGACCCCTAGGAGATGCATTTTAATGTTTCTAGATAGAAGTTGAGGCAGTTTGGAGGCGATGGTGGTGGTGGTGATGATGGTAGGGGGTTTGAAGGCTATGCATAACGATGCTCTTTATAATGCTCAGAAGATTAAATGTGGATAAACACAAAACAAGGCTTTAGAAAAGCATTCTCGGACTATAGTCCCCGTGACGCACTTCATAAAGCCCATAAAGCTTATACTGGTGGTCTCCTGTTGCCCTAGCAACCGACCATGGGGCACAGGGTATGT
Source organism: Murina feae (assembly GCA_004026665.1). Classification (NCBI taxonomy): domain Eukaryota; kingdom Metazoa; phylum Chordata; class Mammalia; order Chiroptera; family Vespertilionidae; genus Murina; species Murina feae. The sequence continues at coordinate 14,255 of PVJC01015674.1, read as the reverse complement.
GAAATGCATGAACATCTGTGAATTAATCTCTTTTAGTTTGTTCTTTTCTTGGCACTGATTGGGCCACTCAGGCTTGTGCCTGTGACATGGTGTATGGAGGGGTAATCTGGAGCGGTCCCCAGGGCCTTGCCCTAAAGTGGATGGTGGAATGGCAAGTAAGGGGAGATTTATCCTGGTAGTGCATTCAGCAGTGGAGGGATTGGGCCTGACAACTCTCAGTAGGACATTATTAGCTTACTTTCTGGTGCATGGGGAAATGAATAAAAAATTTCCTAGTAAATCTGAGCATTATTGGGTTTATTGGGCTGCCCTGAAAAAATAATCTTTAGAGAAAATTGAAATAATCCCTTGTGTTTATACCACAGTTATCGGGATTTGAAAGGTCTCTGAGTTATATAGTCTACATCTTTGTCCCAGCCCCAAATCCAGGCCCAGCCTGTGCCCTGGGAATCTTCACCTTGGAGATCTTCCCCCTAGGGATTATAACCAAACTGTATTGGACAAGTCTGAACGGACTCTGGAATTGGCTGCCTTGTCTGGGATCTGTTTTGATAAATAGGGTAGTATCCTAGTCTGACCTTACTTAGAGAAATTTTAAACTTAGAGAAATTTTAAACTAACTGGTGACATTTTTGCCCTAGGGACTAAGTAGAGAACAATGACTAAATAGAGAAGCATTCAGGAGCAATTCTTTGGTTAGTTACTCCCCGTCTCCTAACAGGCTTTTCCTCACTTCTTCCCCTTTCCTGCTCTAGACCAGCGCCCCTCCCTCCAGAGTGCAACACCACTCTGCAGCCAATTCAGTTCCTTCTGCCCTGTCAGATGCTCACTTGTCACTGTTTTTCTCACCCTTGTTATTTTCAACTAGAGGCCTGGTGCATGGAATTTGTGCACTGGGGGGGGGGGGTGTCCCTCAGCCCAGCCTTCACCTGCTTGCAGTTCGGAGCCCTTGGACAGCCTTAGCGCTGCCGAGGAAGTGGGAGAGGCTCCTGCCACTGCCACTGCGCTCGCCAGCTGTGAGTCCAGCTTCTGGCTGGGTGAGTGGCACTCCCCCTGTGGGAGCGCACTGGTTACCAGGAGGCAGCTCTTGCATTGAGTGTCTGTCCCCTGGTGGTCAATGCATGTCATAGCAACGGGTCATTTCACTGTTGAGTCAATTTGCATATTAGGCTTTTATTATACCCATTTCTTCTCTTCCCTTTTTCTCCTCCTCTTTTTTTCCCCTCTTCTGGCATTGTTCCTTAAGGGTCAACCCTTTTTCTTTCAAGGGGAAAAAGAAAGACTATTACATTTGACGCCTCACTCATACTGGATGTAGTCTGTTTAATATTTAGGATGAGAAATATCTAATCTAATAAAAGTAATATGCTAATTGTATCACTCTACTATATCCCAAGCCACGCCCACCAGCCAATCAGAGTGACTATATGCAAATTAACCCAACTAAGATGGTGGCTGGCAGCCACAGAGCTAGAGCAAACAGGAAGCTTCATTGCCCCGGTGATGGAGGAAGCTGCCTGCCTACGCCGGCTGTGGCCTCTTCTCAAGGCAATGAAGTTTCAATTATAGAATATAAATAAACCCCAGAAACCTTCCAGCCAACCTTGCTGGGAGCTTGGATGGCTGGAGACTGTGGCTAGCCTGCAAACAGCCATCAGCCCCTCACCCAAGATGGCCCCACCCTCATGGGATGAGGGATCCTACTGGGGAGCTTGGCCAGTCTGCAAACAGCCATCAGCCCCTCATCCAGACTGACCAGGCACCCCAGCAGGACCCCCACCTTGAAGGGGCTGTGGCCAGCCTGCAAATAGCTATCAGCCCCTCACCCAGGCTGGCCAGGCACCCCAGCAGGACCCCCTCCCTGAAGGGGATGTGGCCAGCCTGAAAACGGCCCTCAGCCTCTCACCGAGGCTGGTCAGGAACCCCAGCGGGACCCTCAACCTGATCTGGGACACCTTTCAGGGCAAACCAGCTGGCCCGCTCCCATGCAACAGGCCTCTACCCTATATAATAAAAGGATAATATGTAAATTGACCCTAACAGCATAACCAGTGGGAATGACTGGTCACTATGACACACACTGACCACCAGGGGGTAGACCTGGCTCAATGCAGGAGCTGCCCTTGGTGGTCAGTGCATTCTCATAGGGGGATCTCTGCTCAGCCACAAGCCAGGCTGTGGCTGCCAGTACAGCGGTGGTGGTGGGAGCCTCTCCTGCCTCAGCAGTGCTAAGGATGTCTGACTGCAGCTTAGGACTGCTCCTCGCTGGCAAGTGGACATCCCCCGAGGGCTCCCAGGCTGCCAAAGGCATGTCTGACTGCCAGCTTAGACCCGATTGCCCGGGGAGCAGGCCTAAGCCACCAGGTGGACATCCCCCGAGGAGTCCCAGACTGTGAGAGGGCACAGGCCAGGCTGAGGGGGCCCCGCCAAGTACACAAATTTTTGTGCACCGGGCCTCTAGTCTCTAATAAGTGTATTAACACATTTTTTGTGGGAAATGAGTAAAATCGGATCCACCAGGGAGACTGTCAATGGACATGAGGAAACATACATTGGAACCTCTAGTTGGAACCGGCAAAAATAAAAATGTTTACGTTGTTGTCATGTGTGTGCCGCTCATAAACTACGCAGTGAAACACGGTACATGTGCAAGTTTTGTAATGTACCCCTGCACAAAGAAAAGTGTTTGGGACGCTACCACACAGTGGCGGGAAAATGACCGCTTACATTAAGACTAAGGTGTGAGCTGCATGCTAGTCCATTCAATTTGCTTGATTGCCATTAATATTGAGGGCACTTAAGTAAGAAGAACTACTTGTTAAACGGTGCATGTTTTCCTTTGGACATTAAAGAGGTATCACTGTAGCTTTGTAGCGGAGAGATTTTCTGGATTTTATGTTAGATAACTAACCAGAAATGATTTTTTAATGGTTTCTGACTTTGAAACCTATTGGTGTTGATAGATAAGCTTAAAAATTGAGCATTGAAGTCTAAATAAAATATTTAAAGTTAGTAGGTATTGATTTGGCAGCCAGAGGGCAAATAGGTCTGCATTGCATTCTTGGGGGCACATAGTAAAGATTAGATTCAATTCCTGGTGTCAAACCATTTTCCTATTAAAGTATGGAACTGAGATAATGCTGCCTTCTGTGGAGAGTAAATTAAATTAATGGATTGTTCTTTATTTCTTTCAGCTTCTGGTTAGTTCCGAATTCCTTAAAAATGTGCACATCAGACTAGCTTATGATGATTGTAGGGCTAGCTTCTGAAGGCAGTATTCCCAGGAAGCTGCCAGGGCTGATGTGCAAATACATGCAAATAGGGATCCTTTAGCAAACATTGACAGCAACACCAGTGGTGACTATCTGTAGACTCCCAATCTTGACCTAGCCTTTTGCTGGCATTCAGTTAGTGTTTTGTAGGAATCAGAAAAAAAACACACAAAACTCATGTCGGACTTGTGGGTGTTTGAACTCCCTCACTGGTTTACAGGCAATTTCTTTTAAAAGTTTTTTGTTGTTGCTCTCAGTAAATAGCCCCATTTCTATTCAGATGAAATTTTATTCTTTCAGGTACTTACTTTCTAGAAATATAGCTTCAGAAATACAATAGATAAAGGCATTATTAGAGTCCCTTAGAAGGAAGTAGAATTCTCAAGTTGTGTTTTTCATATCTTGTTTAGTATTTGGTTTTTGAAAGCACAATTCTTTATGCCCCAAACTGAAAAAATTTAGACCCTTGTATTAAGAAGGGAAAATTCCACCACAGTGATAAATGGCAGTGAGTAAACTGGCTACGTTGAAAAATTAGGAAAGTAGTTTGAATGAGTTTACTCTCGTTGTTTCCTTCATCTGTGTTTGACTGTGTTAAAAGCAGTAATTTTGTAATCTGGATGTTCAAAGGCTGGGAAGGGAAAGAGATCACAAATAATCTAAAAGAGAAAAGGTCTCTAGCATTCAGATTTTTTAAATCCCTATTGTATGTGATAGCCTAGCAAACAGCAATAATCTTTGACTTTTATTTTTAATTATTACCATATTTTTAAATTTATAGAAATAAAATGAACATTTTCATTACTGGTGTGGATATGTGGACCTGTAAAAACAAAAGGTATTCAAGAGGAAGAATACTTGCATGGTTTTTTTACATATAGATTATAGTGCATTGGGTGATAGGACTTATCTCAAAAGATGGAGTCCTAAAACTATATACGATACCTTCCTGTTAGGACCACCCCTGGCAATTGTGGGGCCTGGAAAAGAATAAAAATGAAGGCCCTCATATATGTCTGAGTATTTAAAAGTTATAAATCCACTTAATAAATATACCCTCATTATGATCTGAAAGGCCAGGTTTGAACTTTAATTTCTGAGGCTCCTTGCCTTTTATTGCTGGCACCATGGGGCTATACCCTCTCCCCCCCCCCCCCTTTTTTTTTCTTCCTTACATCAAATCTTCCTTTCACACCAGTGGCTTCCATTAGGTCTAGGTGTGCTCAAATCAACAGCTTAGTTTACCCCTGAAAGTCCCAGGAAAAAGACTGATCAATCCTGAACTTGGGCCTTTGGGAAGGGAATTTCAGGGTCCTGGTATCCAGCTCATGGTCTAGAGCAGGTGGACAGAGTGTGGGCATGTTCCCTTGGTCCTAAGGAGGGACTTAGCTGCATGAGGACCCAGATCCCAGGTCAGGGGCCCCTTTTGCCAGGCTGTTTAGTTTGTATATGATTTCACGAGCCATACATTTAAGAGGAAAGAAAGGGAAGTGGGAATTTGCAACTATTGCATCTCAAAATAATTCTTTGTTAAATGAACATCAACATTTTGATCAAAATTAGTCCATAAATTGATATTCTAAAATACAGTCTTTTTAAAATATATATATATATATATATATATATTATTGATTTTTTTTTTTTACAGAGAGGAAGGGAGAGGGATAGAGAATTAGAAACATTGATTAGAGAGAAACAATGATCAGCTGCTTCTTGCACACTCCCCACTGGGGATGTGCCTGCAACCAAGGTACTTGCCCTTGACTGGAATCGAACCTGGGACCCTTCAGTCTGCAGGCCGACACTCTATCCACTGAGCCAAATGGGTTAGGGCTAAAATACAACCTTTAGAAACAGGCATTTTTTAAACTACGCTTTGTAACTTGTTAATACATGTCTAACTGTACTTTAAAAATACTCCTAAAAATAAAAAACACATACTGTACCTATTGGCAGTGCTTATGAAAGGGAGGGTTTAACTTTTAAAGTCGAACAAGGTAAAAAATGGCCAGGGGCCATGGTTGTGGGTTGTTCTGACAGCCATAGGGAAGCTTCAGCCTGTGGTGGTAGTGCCAAGCCAGGTTAGACTTAACAGGATTAGATGGAGAGGCAGGGCTTGAGATTATCCTGGGGAACTAACTCAGGTCATGATTTCTGTTTTCATCTGTTTTGTTCCTTTCTTGTGCTTCCACAGGGGCAGTCGAACAGCTGGAAGTGTCACAGAAATATTTCAAGAGCCCTGTTCAGTAGTTTATGTGGACAGTTGTTGAATAATTTGCATAACAAATGATTAGACAAGCACTTGTCCATCTGACTGAGTTATTGTATGTGTTTGCCCGCACAGAAGAGAAGGCGCACGGCGTTTTCTCCTCCAGTGGGTATGCAGTGGCTGGATTGGCCCATCTAGTTATTGGGTTTCAGTCTTTTGTTGACACTATTGTAAATGAAAGCAGCCCAAGTGACCTCAGAGCAGTTGGGCTGGATAATTGTGAAGGATTCATGCTTGTTGCTGTTACCCCCAGTGTTTGCAGTGGGTTGTTTGCTTTGACTTTTGTTGAACTGTTGACAAAAGCATTAGATACAAATGGGAACAAATAAAATGGTGAGATGCCAGGAGGGCTTGGCAGCAGTCGTGTTTTTCATTCCGACTTAAATGGGGGATGTCAGAACTTATCTAGATGGGAAATGGAAGGTGTAAAGCGTGTGTGTGTGTGTGTGTGTGTGTGTGTGTGTGTGTATGGCTGTTTTCTTTTCAGGTACCAAACTGGAAAGTCCTTTGCTGTTTATTCCTTGACTCAAAGAGATGAGAGAATTAAGGAGCCACCATATCTTATAACCTTTAAAAAGCCACCTTATACGTATGTCCTTCAGGTGTGTTGCTGGCCAGGAATGTTGTAACAGAAATAGTTTCTGGACTCCCCCTCCCCAACTTAGAAAAAAAAAAAAGCTTTTTTAATAATGGAAGTATTTTGGCTTGGGGAGATGACAGGCATGACATTGAGGTAGAGAGGATTAAGAAAAACAGTATACGCTAAAATAGTATAGCTAGGAAAATGGAAGTCATTTACTGGAACGCTTTTAATTTGGTTTAAACAAAATACTCTTTTGTATATTCAAATTGGGAGTAGCTCAGCTGTTGTGAAGCCAGAAAATTAATGGTATTTTTAGTGAAATAGCAAAAGCATGTCAACAACATAGCTGCAGATGATAATGCTGGCACTTTATTCATGAGGAATTATCTATGCAGGTTACCGGACAGCATAGTGTGACTGAAAATGATTGAGTGTCGGAGAAGCCGCTGTCCTTTTGCTCGGTGATTTCATTTTGCATTTAGTCCTTCTATAGGCTTCATTTGTGCATGTGTTTTCCCTAGCACAAACCAAAATATAGAGTCGTCTTGGCTGAGGATTGTGTGTATATTTCTCCCTTTAAAATTCTTGAAACGAAAGTTCTCTTTGAGTATTGCCTTAAAAGCTACAGAGTGTGTTTTCTGTGCGCAGGTGGTCAGTGGAGGTGGGCAGGCTTCAGAGAAAGGTCTCTGCAGATCTCATCTGAATAGGTCTACAGGAGTTGTTCAAAGGCACTAACCAGCACAGCTCACCAGAATGCAGTAGGTGGATAACTGGCCCAGAATTGCCTTCCCTGGCAAGGAAAGGATTTGGAATACTGGGGAGTCCCAGTGCTGGACCAAGGAGGAAGCCTGGTGTTTCCTCTTTATGCGTTCTGTTCTCCTACCTCCTCTGTTACATTCCCCACCCCTACTAGTGACAAGAAGAATGGCTTATACCTTTATGCCATCATTCTTTGGTTCCAGTACCTCATATGACCAAGTCCTAAGGAATTATAGCGGGAGATGATAAGAATCTACTCTTTATGCTAAAAGTGGGAATGGTAGACTATTTTGATCTTTTTAGCATCTCTGGTCCTAGAGACTAGTAGTCAATTGATAGGTGGTGACTTTTTGGATAAACAGAAATGATAGTGCATATTACGTGACTGTGCTCTGTAGTTTGCTAAAAAGAAACGCAAAATTAATGCTCCCCAGGTTTTAGTTCACAGGTGACATTTTGCTTATTTCAATACTAGATGATCAGGTGTAGGGACCTAGATCTGAAGTTTGTAAGGAAGAAGCTCCTGAAAGGTCTGGTACTGAGTGGAGACAAATGCATCTCTGTGACTGAGAAGTTGGTGTCTTCTGGGGTTTTGTCCTCAGGAGAAGAGGTGAGGAAATCATACAAGTTAGGAAACTTTAAAAGGTAGTGAGGCAAGAAGTTTATCATTGTTAACAAGCTAGAAGAAGAAAAGAGAGACTGAGCTGAGACTCCAGACTTGACTCAGCATGACTCCAAAATTATGAGAGAGCATGGGCAAAAAAACAATAAAAGGCTCACAAGTGAAAAGAATGAGTTCAAGAGAAATTGACTTAGCCAAGACAAATAGATTGGTACCTGCACCCCTCAGGCAGTGTCCAGAGCTGCAAGGGTAAATGCATATTTTGGAAGAGGCCGGTTTTATAGACAGATGGGTCTGTCTGCCCTCCTCCTCCTTTCCCACTACTCAATGGGTATTATTATGCTCACTGTGCTCTTACAGCTAAAATAACACGCTTGAAAAGGTGACTCAGGGTGGCTCTTTGTACACTCTATATGAACCACATTACTGAAGTGGGAAGCTGGTATGTGTTGTGACCTATCCACATCTGTGCATGTGATACCCTGTGACTTCTAGCCAGCCTGCAGGTGAGAGACATGCTGGGATACTGGTTGGAAACTCAAGCTCAAGAGTCAGGGGGCCTGGGTTCAACTCTTGCCTTTCCACATTTACCAACCTGTAAATGGGCAAGCTACTTCTCTCACATTCTGTTTACTCCTAATAGGAATAATAAAGGCAACTTTTCAAAAGTGCCTGATACTTACGTACTGTGATTTATTTTATTTTATTTATTTATTTTTTTGGTACACAAGATGGATAATTTGAAAATAACTTATTTTTCATTTATTCTTTTAGGGTTTAATCTTTAAATTAACTTGCATTCCACAAGCAAGCACCAGACTGACAGCAGAAAAGAAGTAAACTAGAAATGTGCCAGGCTGTAGGGAAAATTATTCTGGGATTAAAATTTTGCTGTAAAAAAAAATTTACAAAATGGATCTTGTACGTGCAGATGGTTGAGAATTAACTTTAGCCGATCTGAGCACATATTTAATTCCAAAAGGGATTTCAGGTTTCAGGATAGTTCAGCCGGGGCTGAGAACGTGACTTTTATGTATTTTACAGCAAAAACCACTTGCCACTCATAATAGATGAAATTGGAGCCCAAACAGGGAGAACCTTGTGGGTTCCTGTCAGTCTCAATCTAAATCCTCCTTTTACAAGTGATTGCCCTGCTGTGCTGGCTCTGTGTGCTTCTGGTGGGAGGAGAAGCTACTAACTAGCCTGACAGGCACTGAGGGAGTGGCCTGCGACCATGGTCCTTGCGTTTTGCAGAGAGCCTCTGTTATTGCCAGATTATTGCCAGATTATTTGTAAAATGGACTTCTCCCGCCAGCCTGGTAAGCCATAACAATTCTGGCGCCCCCCTAATTGTGTGGGGAGAAGGGAATACACCCAACAGATGCTTATGGAGCAAGGGAGAGACTTGCTGCTTTCCATTATTTTACTACCCAGACGCCTAATCCCCTGTCAGCAAGGTTGGCTGTTTTGGAAAGGAACATATTTCCCTGCACTGTAACGCTGATTGATCTGCAGCTCCTTTTTTCCCTTTAGGCTGAGTTAACAGGAGTCTCACGAGGCAGTGACAAGCAGACTGGAAACATATTTTGGCGGGGGTACCTCTGAGGAAAAAAGGACATTTGCAATATTGAGGGTGCTCTGGGGACAGACAGCCGGCCCGGTGTCAGCAGGGCAGGGTAAGAACGGAGCCCAGCCCTGTTTGAGAAATGCTCTCATAAATGTGAATGGTGAGAAGAGGAGGGTTCCCATGGGGTGATAGCCTGGTTGCTGTCTTTTCAGTAGAGAGTTTAGCCTCAGTTTCTCAAAAACAAATGTCAGTCTGAAAGATTTTATACTGCCTGTGCTTTTTAGGCTGTTGGAATATTACTTTGCTTGTCTTTGTTTATTTTTTGGCGTGTGCCATTTCAGTGATGCCATCTCTCTATAAGCTGTCTTTCTCAGAGCTTACCAAATGAGGGAACCCTCCTGTCTCCTGTTGTGGGGAGAGACTGTCCAAGATGTGAATTCACATTACTCAGAGTCACGCCAACAGAGTTCTAGCAAAGTTCCATGTTATCTTAATAGGAATGATGAGAGGGCCAGAGTTCTGAAAAGAGGATCCACTCTGGGCATAGGATGGTGCTTGCCCTCATGGGGAGGATGCTGACAGAGCCAGGTTTCCCACAGGGGCTGGGCCTCCAAGAACATTTGAGCAGATAGGATGTCAGCTCTCCATGGTGCCAGGGCCACTTGGCAAAGTTTTGCAAAAGTGTCTTCCAGGTGACTGTTTTTATAAGAATTACCTCCTGGATATTCAGCACCATCTCCCTAAGATGATGTTTTCTGTGAGAATAGGACCTGGGAGCCATCAAGTGGCCCATTCAACCATCACCAAACCTTTGTATTTAGGAAGTGGTATGTCCACCAAAGGCCCAGGAAGCTTTGCTGGGGTCACCTGTACTTGAGAATTCCTGGCTCTTTGCAGCTCTTTACTTTCTCCTAACTGAGATGTCACTTCGGAAAGTTTTTTTAGCTCAGATTGGGAATCTGTAGAAGAGGAATTCAGATTTTTCTGGTTATCAAACTAAACAGCAACTGTGTTTTTTTGTGGAGATTTATTTTGTTTAAAAAATAAGGAAAGGGAATATGCATTAATATAACTTGGAAACTCATTGAGGAAAGGATTGGAAGTGGAAACTTTCTATGCCACCATTAGAGTTCTGGTAAAGAAACAAGTGCAAGTGAGGGCAGGTGAGGTGTAGAACACTCTGAGCCCAGGGACTCAATTAAAAATGCTTTAAAAATGTAATTCCAATCAATTTGGATAGTTTTAGAACATTGCAAGATGTATGAAAACATGTTTTAAATGCCAGCAACCAGTGAAAAGGGCATGATTTCAGAAACCATGCTATAAATTATCTGCCCTTGGCTTTCAAAAATGTGGGAGCTACATCACTGAAATATTCAGAATAAATATCAGAGAGAATTGTACATTCTACATTGCACATTCTACAAGGAATGAAATTTTTAAAGATCTAGTTTTGTTTGGCCTAAGATCCCAGAAATTTTTTTAGTGGTTGTCACAACATTTGTTTTGGGAGACGTACAAATCAAATCTGATTATAACAAATGTCTTTACAACAAAAATATCCTTATAACCAAACATTTCCTAGACCCCCAACCAGTTGTCCACTTACTTAAAACAATATTGAATGGGAACCCAATTCCATTAAAAGAAAACAATGTGGGTTAGTCTTGGACGTTTTTCCTTCATGTTTTCTTACCTCCTGGAATCCATGTACATGGATTGATGATAATTGATTTAAAAAATGTTTGTCTACCTTTGGAATATACTATATGATTTTTTAAAAATGTAGTTTCCCTTACAGATTACTTTTCATATTAAAGTATTTGCTTTTGTGGGAGGAGTCTACCCCAAATGAAATGCTCCTCTCGATTCTCTACTTTGCATGTTTTAACTTGTTATTGTAATACCTAGAAAGTTTTTCACGTAAACTTTTCCCTAAAAAAGAAATGAAAGTAGTAGCATAATTGACATTTTATTCATTGTTAGCCACCAAAACCATAGGCCATGACTAGATCAAATGTAGTAAATGTGAAACAAAACACAGGCTTGGTTATAGTGATTGGTCATTGTCATGTGTGAGTAGTTTGTGCCCAGTTGCTTCCAGTCCTGGCTGAGTATGCCCTCCTCTGTGGCATGACTTTGTAGAGAGGCAGTTCTGGTTAGTGCCAGATGGCTCCTGCTTCTGGCTGGCCCTGGGCCCGTCACCCTGGGTTCTTCCTCATAATTGCCCTCACTTTCTCTAGTCTTAGCACAGGACACTTGCCTCAGGCTTTCCTTTCCAGATAAGAAAAATTCAGAGGTGGCTTATTGCTTTTCTCTATGTTTATGAAAATTGCTAGGAGGCTGTACAGAATGAAAAGCGTGTGCTTTGTAGCTGCTGCCATGGGTTCTATAGACAGCTCTGCCACCTGCTAGCTTTTTGACCTTGGATAATGATAAAAATAGTACTAAGGGTGCACTTCCAGTGTGCTGGTCAGGTCCTTACTGCCTTCCTTTTGTTCAGTCATAAGAACCCGCTAAGGTGGAGTTTATTGTTATTTCTAAATTGCAAATGAGGAAAACAAGACACAGCAAAAGCTAAGCAACTTGTCCACAGTCACCCAGAATGTAACCTATCAGCTGAACTATTCAAGTTAATCTCTAAAGCCCATCCTCTTAATCTCTATACCAGGGTCAGTTTAAACCTCATCTGGATGTACCTTACTTGGTGTACACAAAGTGAACACTAGAGCCATCTATGAGGAGACCCAGCCTGCCATGCAGGAAGTCAGTTAATAAGTGATACATGAGCTTCTTCCTTTTCTTGTCTGTCACATCCACAAAAATCCAAACTAAATAGATGCTGATTTTGTATATCTGTAGCAATGCTCTTGTGATGTATTCTTTTGTGTGACTTACTTGTCACATTCCTTAGGGTATAAGCTTTGCACAAAGGGAGGAGGTGGCGTATTTTTAATAGTTCATATTTTGTATGCCTTCAAAATGGTGATTTGAGACCATTTTTATTTCACAGCATTTTGGAATGTCATCACACACACAGTTCTATGTGTGTTTTGTGTTAAATGTCTCATATCTAGCAGATGTATCCTCCTCCTCTTACAGCTTAGAATCTGGTTAATTAAAATTTATGCCAATGAAAATATCTGACAAAGAATTTAACATATAGTCTCATCAGTTTTTGGAGGTTAATAGGAATATTCTTACAATAATAGGATTCTTTAATTTTGATTTTATAGTTAGTTGTCATTTTCATCTCATGGAGAAGCAAGAGTAGTTTTTTGTTTTGTGTTTTTAAAAACCACTACCTACATTTGGTGATACCGTAACTAAATATCATAATAACTTAGAATTTTAAAATGTATTTGTGCTTTCTGATCTTTCATTGATGAACAAATGCTCATGCTTTCAGTGTTTTGACTGCTGACCTATCAGCTGACTTTTGGAGATTTATGACATGGATTGAGGAGGGACTGACAAATACCTTTAGAATAGAATAGATGGGATGGTTGGGTCAGAGTCACAGAGGAATGAGTGCTTGATTCCAGTGCTATATCAGTTTGTTGAGGATAACTGGAGGAATTAAGTTGAGGGCTACATATGATGGTGATTTATACTTTCAGAATATTAAATTAGGCTCCATGGCTTGACAAAAGCATTTTTATACTGATTTGTGAATCCACTTAAAAAGAATTAAGACAGAAATTAAATCTCATTTATTCTGCATTTAACAAGCCACCTTTATTGAAAACAAAAATAAAGCATGCTACCAGGCTATCCTGTAAATCCAGAATGTATAATTATTAATAGCTATTTGTGATGGGGGGGGGTGTTAATCCTTTTCAAGATTCCTGGTTTGTTAACTAAGCATGATCAGTGTCACTGTGATTAGTCATTTCGCTCCTCTTTTAAACACAATCCTCAGCTTACATTAGGGACCTAAAGTGAGGTGAAAGAGATGTCTTAGAATCCTATTCCAGCCAATTTGATCTGATTGGATCACAGGCATTATGCAAGACAGTTAAACCTAGTGTGCCCTGGTAAAGAGAGGCAGTAAGGGAACCTATTTTAATATGCACGTTTTATTCTACTGTCATATTTGATAATCTGTTAATTGCTACTGATGTTTGTTTTAGATACTCTAATTAATGGGATCTTCACTGTTTTTGTTCTCCAAGGCCTTTCTAGCAAAGGGCACAGTGGATAAAGTAAACAAATTCTTGCTTTTGTTACCATAGACACTGTCTTGGTTAAGTAGTCTAACTCATAGGTTTGTGGTTTTTTTAATATGTAGAAAGAAGGGGGGGAAAGCCAACTAGGGATATTGTAGAAAGAACTCTGGACTAGGAATCAGAAGATCTGTCTCCATCATCTCACCTTGAGTGCGCCCTCTCTTCTCTTTCATCATACTGCATGACTGGTCAGGCTCTCCTGAACCTAGGGTTTATTGGTGTATTCTGTGATAAGCCCTGTGAAGTATTTTTCTTATTAGTAGTATTTTACTGTGCAGAAGTCCCAGTGTATTAGAGCCAGGTGTTATTTTTCTCTACATTCAGGTATTCTAAATGGAATGTTGGAGCTGACTCAGACATGTATTGCAAAGATTTTTTCGATATTTTAATTTATTTTCTGTTTGAAGCTTTAGTTCCTCCTGAAAATTCCATGAGAATTTTGGATTTAGCCATGAATCAGTAGTATAATGGAAAGAGCCTAGATTTGGAAGTGGATAGATTTAGGTTCAAATGACAGTTTTTCAAAGACTAGGGGTAAATGACTTAGCAAATTACTGTTTCTCCCAACAGTAATGCTGTCATTTTCAAAATGATGACAACATTAATAATATTATCCATTTCATTGTGATATTACAAAATTAAATGAGACAACGTGTGTAAAATACTTTGCAAAGTTCTTGGCAACCAGTCTCAGTTCCCAGGAAATACTAACATCATGTATTTAAAATGGTATTCTGGCTAATGGTATCCTTGCATGCTAAAAGTTGTAGTGCCTAGATTAATTCAGCTTGTGGCATCATGATTTTCTCTTCTTCTGAAGATGCATCCACAGTAGAAGCAGTATTAATAGCTTCACTAAGCTACTGGAGCGCATGTTGTGGATCAGACATGTGGTCCATGTGCTTTCCGTGCCTTGTCATATTTTAGAGTGACCTTTCCTTGTTCTTCAAGATG
>PVJC01015673.1:0-34721 GCA_004026665.1 Murina feae | reverse complement strand
AGTGGCTTTGTAGTATGACTTGATATCTGGTATTGTGATCCCTCCAACTTTGTTCTTTTTAAAAAATATTTTTTTATTGATTTCAGAGAGGAAGGAAGTGGGAGAGGGAGAGAGAAATAGAAACATCAATGATGAGAATCATTGATTGACTGCTTCCTACATACCCACTACTGGGGATCAAGCCGCAACCCAGGCACATGCCCTTGACCAGAATCAAACCCGGGACCCTTTAATCCACAGGTTGATGGTGTATCTACTGAGCCAAACCAGCTAGGGTGTATTCTTCTTTTTCAAGATTGCCGTGGTTATTCAGGTTCCATATAAATTTGTGGAACATTTGTTCTAGAACTGTGGTTTCTTTTTGATTCTCAACTTCCCCTAATCTGCTGTGTATTCCTTTTCACAGCCAATTGTTATGTGGGCACCTTTCTCAGTTCTAGTGCTCTGGGCTAGGGAGCCCAGCTTGGGGTTTAGAACCTCCCATAGTTGAGATATTCCTTTGTAACTTCAGCTGCTGTCTATGGGAACCCATCCAGCCCTTTTGTGCCTCCACACTTCCTACCAGTCTCTATGCAGTCTCCACATTCCATCCTTGATTATCAGGGTTCTTTCCAGCTAGTATTCAGTTGAGTATTCAGGATAGTTTTTCTGTATTTTTGTTGTAATTCCAGGTTGGTCTGGGAGTATGTCAGCATAGCATCCACTTACTCTGCTGCAATTTTGAAAATCCCCTCATTTGAGATATTTTATGGCCCACAATAGGTAGCTTGTTTTTAAATGTCTTGTATACATAAAAAGAACAGCCATTATTTTATCTTTTTGACACAATATTTTTCCAGCTCACATTACATATTTTTACTTCTTCTATAAAATTAGAGGTCCGGTGCATGAAAATTTGTGCACTCGAGGGGGTCCCTCAGCCCGGCCTGTGCCCTCTTGCAGTCTGGGACCCCTCGGGGGATGTCCACCTGCTGGCTTAGGCTCACTTCCCAGGGGATTAGGCCTAAGATGGCAGTCAGACATCCCTCTGGCAGCGTGGGAGCCCTCAGAGAATGTCTACTTGCCAGCGGGGAGCAGGCCTAAGCTGCAATCGAACATACTTAGTGCTGCTGAGGGGGCGGGAGAGGCTCCCATCAGCACCGCTGTACTGGCAGTCATCACCCTAGCCAGTGGCTGAGCAGAGCTCCTCCCCCTGTGGGAGTGCAGTGACCACCAGGGGGCAGTTCCTGCATTGAGCGTCTGCACCCCTGGTGGTCAGTGTGTGTCATAGTGACCAATCATTCCAAGTCGTTCTGCTGTTAGGGTCACTTTGCATATTACCCTTTTATTATATAAGATAGAGGCCTGGTGCATGGGTGGGGGCCAGCTGGTTTGCCCTGAAGGGTGTTCTGGATCAGGGTGGGGTTCCCACTGGGGTGCCTGGCCAGCCTGGGTGAGGGGCTGATGGCTGTTTGCAGGCTGGCCACAGCCCCCAATGGGGACCCTCACCCCATGAGGGTGTGGCCATCCTGGGTGAGGGGCTGATGGCTATTTGCAGGCTGGCCACTTTCCCCAGCGACTCAAGCTCCCAGCAAGGCTGGCTGGAAGCAGGTATCTGGGATTTATTTATCTTCTATAATTAAAACTTTGTTGCCTTGAGCAGAGGCTACAGCTGGCTAGGGCAGGAGGGAAGCTTGGCTTCCTCCATCACCCGGACAACCAAGCCTCCTGCTTGCTCCAGCTCTGTGGGTGCCATCTTGGTTGGGTTAATTTGCATATAGTCATTCTGATTGGATGGTGGGTATGGCTTGGCGAGTAGCAGAGTGACACCAATTTGCATGTTTCTCTTTTATTAGATTAGATCATATTATCTGCAAAGACAATTTTTCTTTTTCTATTTGGAGGCTTTTTATTTCTTTTTTTTTGTCTGATTGCTAGGACATCCAGTGCTGTTGATAAGAGTGGTAAGAGGGGTACCCTTGTCTTATTTCTGATCTTAGAGGAAAAGCTTTCAACCTTTTATCACTGAGTGTTGGGTATGTCTTATATGGCCTTTAATGTGTTGCAGTAAGGTCCTTCTGTATTGATTTGTTAAGTGCTTTTATCATGAAAGGATGTTGTATTTTGTCAAATGCTTTTTCTGGGTATATCGGAATGATCATGAAAGAAATTTCTTCCCCATGGGTCCTTATCAAGAATCATATTATAAGCAACATCTTCAACATCCTTCCATTATAAACAACAATAACTTCTATAAACCTATTTATTTCAATAAAAAACATTTTATAGGAGACCCTAAATATTGCTGCCCGAGTATTCAGATATCTAATGTGTTATTTCATATAAGTAATAAATTTCAACTTTTTGGAAAGTATTTAGGCAATATACCCTAAATATTAGTAATCTTATTAAAATTTTTACATATTAAGTAGGCTTAAGGATTTAGTCCTGACAAATATTAGAATGTAGGTATTTGTTCATCTTAAATACAATCTACCAGTCAACCAGTCTACCCCTTCCCCTTTTATCATGGCTGAAGAATCAGCAGGCCTGGTCAGTGGGGCTGGAACCAAGGCTTCGGCTGATGTAACCAAGCAGAACAGAGGCTAAGGATTTGGTCAGCAAAGCTTGAATATTTGGCATAGAGCTGAAGCCAAGGATTGGAGCCTACATATTTGGTGGGACCAAGGATTCTGCCAGCACAACTGATATGTTTAGTGGGCAGGGCCCAACGATTCAACCCACATCACCAACATTTTTGGCATGGCCAAGGCCGAAGATTCAGGAATTAATAGGCCAGGACCAAGATGGCAGCACACATGGTTGGGAGATTGGTTACATGTAAAGTTATTGAGCAAATGAGTAAATATATTGAGAATAATGGGGGCCAGATTTGCCACTATAAGAGAAGGGAGTAATAAATATAGAAAGGTAAAAGAAAAGAAAAGGTAGAGGCAAGCCCTGTGATGTTGGATTGTTGTTGGAAATATTGATATGGGTTCCTGGTTGTTAACAGATTGATTATTGATTGATTGGTCAATGTACTGATTTAGATTTCTCTCTGTGTGTATGTAAGAGTCTATATATGTGTGTGTGTGTGTGTGTGTGTGTGTGTGTGTGTGTATAAATACACACACACATATTTTCTAGTCTTATCTGCTGAGAGGACCTAGAAGCAATAATATACACCAGTAACAAGGAACTCAGTTAAGCACCCAAATCTCAATTTCTAGATGCCTTTTTCCACCAAAAAGAATCAGGGCTCCAGGAGACGCGGCTAAGTCCAGGGTTGCGTGACAAAGTTCAACATTAATCCAGAAAATTTTATTATACCAGAAAGTGAGTAAGTGTTCCAAGAATGTTGAGGGTATGTCAGAAGGACACAGAGGTTTCTACTGACAAAATCTTGAAGATTTGAGCAGCAAAATACATAATGATAGTAACAGATTATAACTCATTGAAATAGAATAGAAATAAAATAGAAATATGTGAATCTATACTGGTATAAAGAAGTGAATTAATAAACAAGTGAATGGGAGGAAAGGAAATAGTAGAATGCCAGCCAATAAATGGAGAAGGAATGATGGAATTAGAGAATCATTATTTGACATCCATCATAGTAATCACTGATTTAGGCAAGAATTATCAATGAGTATAAAAACCAGTGGGTAAAACTTTTTGAGGAACAGTATATTTCCACAGTCTGAAAGTCTCTTAACAAAAAAAAAAAATTATTTAGCACAAAATTATTTTAGTTAATTTACATTGGAAAAACCTGGAGACACCGTCTAATATTAACAAAACCTGGGAGACACCGTCTAAACCAGTGGTTCCCAACATAGGGCACATGCCCCACAGGGCGGCAATTTGATTTTTTTTTTTAAATATATATTTTATTGATTTTTCACAGAGAGGAAGGGAGAGGGATAGAGAGTCAGAAACATAGATCAGAGAGAAACATCGATCAGCTGCCCCCTGCACACCCCCCACTGGGGACGTGCCCGCAACCAAGGTACATGCCCCCGACTGGAATCGAACCTGGGACCCCTCAGTCCGCAGGCCGACGCTCCCTCCACTGAGCCAAACCAGCCAGGGCCAATTTGATTTTTAATGGGGGCAATTCGAGAATGAGTTATTAACAGTGAATTTTTTGCATTTCTTATGATTCTGGGGGCCTCATATATAGTGTATAAATATATAGTGACATATTTATATACATTTCAGTTCTCTGTTGTATGTTTTGAAACATTATTTGCTATTTTTTCATATCACTTCATATTATTTTTTAACAATTTCTTAGTGATTTCTTCCTCAGTACTTTAACTGTCCTTTAGTTGTTTTATTTTTCTCTTTCATGGATGCCATGAATAGATAGATAGTTAGACAAACAGACAGACACCTATATCTGTGTATCAAGAGAGAAATGAATATTAAGGCAAAAGTAGTAAAATGTTAGCAATTTGGGTGAAGGGTCTGAGAATTTTTTGTATTCTTGCAATTTTTCTATAAGTTAGAACTTTGAGAATAAGTTTAACAGTTATTAAAATTTATATCAGTCAATCTGAGGTTCAAACTTTCATCCTATCCTGAAAAAGGAGATGTTTAAGAATATTGAGAGAATACTTACCAAAATTCATCAAGTTGTTCATTTAAAGATTTGTGCATTTTGCTGTATGTCAGTGATAATTTAATTTAAAACAAAAACACAAAAAATCATACCCACT
Organism: Murina feae; assembly: GCA_004026665.1. Classification (NCBI taxonomy): domain Eukaryota; kingdom Metazoa; phylum Chordata; class Mammalia; order Chiroptera; family Vespertilionidae; genus Murina; species Murina feae. Next base: position 30,018 of record PVJC01015673.1, on the reverse strand, counting down.
ACCAGACTCCTTTTAAACTTTCTGAAGCAGTTTGACTGATGGGCAGATTCTGCTAAAAATGGAATTTCTCCCTAGAGTACAAATCCTTTTTTTCCACCATGGATGCCAGCCTCCCATCAGGGGCCAGCACACTGGAATGAACTTGTATCAGCCAGCCTGCTCTGCAGGTCATGCAGCTTTGGATTCCAGCTCCCTTTCCCAGCACTCAGTCCCATTTTTAATTTTCAGGGAAGTATTGTTCCAAACTTGGCCCAGACTTTGTCCTCTCCTTGGATTCCTTCCATTTGTTTTCTCGATTTTGATCAATCATTCTTTGGCTTGTACCCCTCTCTTTTCAAGATGGTGAACTGGAGGGTGTGAATGCTGGGGAAGTACTGGGCACAGAACCTGAAAGTCATCTCCCTCACTCAGGGAATGCATCAATCATGAGTCACAACATGACATTACATTCTTCTCTCTTGAATGCATTTGTACAGAGTGTTGTACCACACAAGTGAGCCAAGTGGACTTATGAGCTGTTGGGGAGCAAAGGATAAGGAGAACAGGGAGAGAAAATAAGACAGAAAGAAAAAAGAAGAATGGTTCTTTGTGGAGCAACAAACTTTGTTCTAGTTTCCAGCCTGAGTGTTTCTGATCTGGTTTTCTTCTTTTTGTAATGTTTGAACTTGTTTCCTCAACTCTGATGTTGAACTCTTGTCAAAAAAACCAAGAGCAGCAGAGTGTGAGATGCTTAGAGGCAAGACCAGCAATCCAACAGAAAAAGCTGCAGAGCCACGGAGATAAATGTGTCTGTATCGGGGCTGGGCTTGAGAGAAAGGGAGTGTTTTAACAAATTTATAAGAAAAGCCCTGTGGAGTAACTGCATTTTTTCTCTCTCTCCTCTCTACTCTCACAGAGTCTGGCACTTTCTCCTTCCTCTGAAAGCTGCCATTAACCTTTTTATGCAAAGAACAGTATATCTTGATTATTGAAAATCTGGCAGAGAAAAGCTTGTTCAAAAAAAAAAAAAAAGAAGAAGAAAAATATACAGAGGAGCTGGGCAGACACCACAAGAAAGAACAGAGACTGACAGAGTATTTAGTTGAGACTCGGACACAAAGCTGCTACCTTACTTCTTAATAAAATCCCATAAAGCTAAATTGGATAAAGGAAGAGAAAATAAGGATGATGAAAATGGAGGCGATAAGGAACTCTTTAACATAGTTGACATTACACAGTATTAAACATTAATTGCAATTAACTCCCAATGACAGAACAGCCCGTGGCGCACACATGAAAGGATACACTTAAATGGGGGCAAAACTACATGCTCTGTGCTACATGTAGAATATTCCTGTTTGTGGAGAGAGAGAGGGGGTATTAGGAGATTTAGCTAGACTAAACCTTCTTTGATATAAAAGATCTTCCCACCATTTCCCTCCTTAACTTGTCTCAAAGAAGGAGCATTCTGATGTTTCTGTTTAGCCTGCAGTTCTTTCCCTCCACTTCTTGACCAGGGACAGCCATTGGTCCTCATTACTGGTATCTACCCCTACTTGCTGGGACTAAATAAAATTGAACGTAAAACACCTACTCTGAATTCAGATCTCATGTGTCCTTGGCTTTGCAGCAATGATTGCAAGAACTGTTTTTTAGTCTAGTTTTTTATTATGTTGGTCTTGCACTGGACTCTTTAGAGTTCAAAAATATGAATATGAAGTGTTTTTTTTTTAATTACAGAGCTTTACGGATGTCAATTTTTTTTTATTATTTTTTTTTTTTTTGCTGCCCTACAGGAGCAGTTAGTTACCATCTTAATTTTAATGAGTCTTGACCATTACTGCATTTCAGTACATTAAACATGGGTCTGTCCTCTCCAGTGTCCACTTTCAGAGATAATCCTCCCTCAACCAAGCAAAGAAGAAAATTAACTCTTATGAATGCCAAAAAATATGACCAGTATAGGAACTGCAAACTTAAAGCCAGTGAAGCTCATAAACTTTAGAACTGACAGTATTCCAGTCCAGTCAGAGCATTTGAAATAAATTATCCTTAGCTATTTAATTCTTTACAGAGGTTTGGTGAGACAGTCTAGAAATAGAAGTAACTTAAGTTTTTATAGGCAGAATCTACTATGGTGCATGCTGGATGCTCGCAACGATGTTTCTGACTAGCACCCCTGAAGAACACCAGCTCCTGTCCTAATTAATAGTGGCTATCGTAATTCTCGAGGGAAACCTGTGTAAACTTAAAAAAGCAAAAGGTATAGAACCACACCCTTCTCCCCGTGGGCCATGACTTTCCAGGTGTGAAATAAAAAAGGTATCCTAAAATATAAGCAGCCTTCAGTTTACATACACAAAGAAAGTACCACTCTTCCCACCGGATTATAACTTAAAGCCCTGCTTGCCCCAAGAGTGAGGGGAAATACTGCCACCACTTCCCTTCCTGAATTGGTCAGTAGTCCAAAGGATCCCTGCTAACTGATGACCCAGCCCTCCACAGCAGACCCTGGCTGCTGTTCCAACTATTATTGCTATTAATTATCCTAAAACTCTAAGAGGTTCTCCTGCACACCTATTATAGGAACATCCTGCTGTGGGGTAGATGTTCTGCCATAGAAATGAGGCTTCTCCTAAACCCTTTCCAGGAGAGATGGAACCAGGACACACAGGAAAAGTGAAGATGTACCAGTATTTCTGATGTTAGAACTCAGAAGCATCTTCTAGTAGATAAAATGTTATGAATGGTGGTAGGTTCTATGACAATATTATATTCATTTTCAGAGCTGCCATAACAAGGCTGACTAGCTTAACAACAGAAATTTATTTTCTTACAGTTCTGAAAGCCAGGAGTCCAAGGTCAAGGTTTCTCCTGAGGTCTCTCTCCTTGGCTTGCAGATGGCCACCTTCTCACTCTGTCCTCATGTGGCCTTTCCTCCTTTACACATGCATCCCTGGTGTCTCTGTTGTGTCCACATTTCCTCGTCTATACAAGGACATTAGTTAGATTAGAATAGAACCCACTTAATAGCCTCATCATAACTTAATCATCTCTTTAAATCATCTCTCCAAACAGTCACATTCCAAAGTTATGGGGGTTAGCGAGTCAACATATGAGTTGGGGGAAGGGGCATGATTTAACCCATAACTAACATTATGGATGAATAGTCTCATGGGGCCTACTTGGAAACCTAACTGCTATTTCGGTGATTGTTTCAAGGTTTCAAACAACTGACTTCCAAACTCTGGAAATGGCATTCCAATTAGATCCTAAACCCCGCAGATTGAAAGGTGGGGGGATGAGGAATAACTGCAGAATCTGATACTCATACCCACTAATTACAGCTTACTCCCTAGGGGAGACGTGGGGCCTGCTGGTGTCTTCAGTCCCAAATATTATATGAAAAGAATTTAGTAACTACACCTTTCTTAAAAGTGGTTAGTGATTGAATGAAATCAGGAATTTCCTGGAGATAAGATTGTGGGGTTCTTCTATACCATATAAATGCTATCTCACCACTTTGTCTACCTCTTTATACAAAAGGCCAACTAAGCACAAAGAAAATGCCCTACCCAGCATTTGCTGTCCTGATTAAGGGAGCCTTTCATTTTGACACTGCAGATAACAGGCAGGTCTTGCTGTAAATTGCAGTTGATGCTTAGTAGCCCTGAAGATCAGGTTTGATTGATGGCATTTTTCATGGGGTTCTTGTTAAAGGTAAATAATGGTTTTAATGTTATCAGACTAAAAAAAAAATTATCTTTTTCTAATGTAAACCCTAAGCCAAACTTCAGACACTAACATTTTATTGCCAGCTTAACAAACAGCCTGATGTGGTAGTGGTGTAAAAGGAGTAAGAGATATTCACTAAAGCTCCTGCCTAAATGCTTGAATTTCACCGGTTCACTTTATTCCTTTGAATCAAGCATTTCTTTAAGGCACTGCCCGTTACAGTGTGAGTGCAGCACATCGTCACTGTCACCTTAGTATGCCTAGGGAACCTGAACACTAGAGTAACATCAGTGAGCGAATGGGGGTTGGGGGGTGGTGATGAAGTGCGGGTGAGTGGAAGGGGGGGAGGAGAGGAAAGAAGAGGACAAAACTGCCAGATTAAAGCCCAGTTTAATCTGCTCCTCAGTATCCTGGGCCTGGTGAGTGCCCTCTCTGACTCTCAGTTTGGCATCTTTAAAGTCTATGGGAAATCACATCAACTTTTGTAAGTCTTTTAAACCTAAACCTGAGTCAATAAATATTTATTCCTAAAGGTAACTGTGAGATTTGAGGCACAGGAAACTGAGTCAGGCAGATTGAAGGAGAGGAATTTATTCTGCGCTCCAGGGCAAGGTCCACAGGCCCTGGGGTCGGGCCTGTGGAGTTGCCCGAGAGGGAGTAAGGGGCGTTTTTTATACGGCTGCTCAGTGAGGGCGGGGGAGCCTGAGCTGTGGAAGTTCCTGCCGCAGGGTCTTCAGGTTTCCGGGAAGGCTGTGGGAGTTCCCGCTATGGGGGTCTTCACAGTTTCCAGGAAGGAATCTGTGTTATCATCTGTCTGGTAGCTGACCTTGTGGGGGCATTCATCAGCCCCTGGATGCCGCTTCTACCTAACAGTAACTTTATCACAGAGGGTATCAGAATGCAACCAGCAGGAGGGTAGGGCATCATGGAAAAGGTACAGTGCTACGTTTTCTCTGGCATCCTGAAGTGAGACCCAGAGAAGGGGCATTGAGAAGCCTGGAAAGCTGAAAGCGCCATCTAGAAATAGCCTGCTGGTGCTCAGCTGGCAGTCACTGCTTGAATGTTATTTCATCAGGAATGAGCTCTATTTAATCAAAGATTATTAAACCTGAAAAGAATTTAGAGGTCATCTAGTCTAAGCTGAGGCCAGAGCACTGAAATTGCCCAAAACAATAAAGCCAAGTGGCAGAACTGAGACTGGACATTCCATTTCCAACCCTATCCTACTCCTTCACATGCAGATGCCTCGGAAGAAAATCCTAGTAGCCTGGCAGAGGAAGCTCGAGTAATAACTGCTGTCCTGCAGAAGTGTTACACCGTTGCAGGATGCTGCAAGAGCGCTGCCCTTCTGGCTCAAGCAAAGTGTATTTTAGTGTAGGTACTGGCAGATAAGATGCTTGTCTGTTCCTGGCTTTGTGTGCTGACCAAGCATTGTGACTTTCTTTGGGGGAGAAAAGTGAGTAGTAGGTACCTTAAAAAGTGTTAAGAAGTTTCTTACCTCCTTCAGGGCTGTAGCTTTTCCAGCATCTCTCTTGCTCCCTGCACTGTCAGTTGGACCTCTTAAGCCCTATCTGATATAGTGCAGCCCACAGGCCGTAGTCCCGTGGACATGGAACCATTGAACAAAGCCACCTCCAGGAGTTGCTAGGGCTGTTTATTTGGATCCGCCTCCTGGGGTGTGTACAGTGGGATAACCCCAGACTTCATCTTTTCTTGCTCATGTAGAGCTCACTTTCTCACGTGGCTGATTCTGAGTTTGAGTCCACCTCCTCTCCAGCTGCTTCCTTGGGAAGAAAAATAGAAAAAATCTGGTGTTCTTCCTCCTCTTCAATGAGTTTGGTGAAACTTCTCAGCAGTATTTGCTTTGATGTGGCTTTTCCTTCTCGTGTGCGGCTGTTCATTCCATGTGGAAACAAAGCTGTTTGAGCCACTTAAGCCTGGGAATGCCAAGGCTTTGCTCACACTTTCTGGGAGAACTGTGCTCACAAGTGTGATGAGCCTTAAGCACTCATTGAGCCAAACTGGACTGACAATGTCCCTGGAGTCACCCTTCTTCACCTAACTATAAAGTTCTCTGAGCTCAGGGGGTTGTAGGAGTATTTTTCTTTCAACCCCAATCTTCCTTGGAAGTTTTCAAATCACATTGCATTCTTTTTTTCCTTTTAGCAATCCAAAATTAGTAACATGCAACTCCAGACCCCAGCCCACCCCAACCTCCTCTATATCAGACATATCAGACACAACTTGCCATATCATTGTATTGTGCTTGCCCTTAATCACATGGTTCTCCATGAGGCAGTCATTTGTACCCAGGGCACCACTCAGAACAGCTCACATGACCCCAGAGCCTTGGTCAATAATGGTACCCCTTCCATGGTCTGTACCATGGAGCTTGTACCACTAATGGATCATTTCATCATCTCACCAGGGAGCCAGGAGACATTACCCAGGGAATGTATCAGGTTACCACTAAAAGAAGAAAAAATCAAGCAAGATCCATAGTTACCTGTGGAAGCCTTTTTAGTCTCCCATCACATTGGCCCTAGAATCAGACACTGTGCTGGGAACAGCAGACAACAGTCCTGGACATAGGGTGCATTGAGCATGGACCACTGTGGTGGAGGAAACTTCTTTCTTCCTGCTTGGCCAGAGAGATTAGCTGGACATGGATTAGGCTTTGAGCTGGTTTAGCACTTAAATTTCAGTTGTAACAGAGTCTTATTCTTACCACCCTGACAGTTTCAGCATTAGATTTCCTTTTAGTTTGGGTTGGTTTGTTGTTTTTTTCATCCTCTCCCTTTTGACACTTTTTATTTCTGAGAGCCAAACCAAATACACTGGGCTGGCTGGCCAGCATGGCTGTGTCTGCGATTCCCAGAGCCCTGCTGCTGTTCTGATGGATCCCTTTGGCAAAGAGGAAAAGTTTTTCTCCATTCTGGTAATGACAGGCCCTTAATTTGAGTGTCTCTATTCACGTCAGTTAATAGCTTTGTAAGAGATATTACCAACTCAATTTAGACAGCCATATTAAGATTCTGCCTTGCTGGGAAATCTTGTTCTTTTTTTTTAACACTCCACACTTTCTCAGGCCTTGTCCTACCTCCACATGTCTTTGGACTGGAAAAGCTTTGTATAGGCCATGCCATCAATCCCCTTGCCTCAGGACTGTTCATCTACGCACATCACCCAGATGGCTGACTGACTTGTTTTTGGTTTGTTGTGTGTTTTTTCAGCTCTGTTGAGGTATAATTGACAAAAATTAAGATGTTTAAAGTATACATTGTGATGATTTGTAATCTATACTAATCAAAGCCTACGTGGCCCTTGTGCAATGCCCTCATTTTATCACAAGATGGCCACCACAAGATGGCCATCCCCACATTGTCACAAGATGGCTGCCCCCACATCGTCTCAAGAAGGCTGCCACAAGATGGCCAGCAGGGGAGGGCAGTTGTGGGCGACTGGGCTGGCAGAGGAAGGTCGTTGGGGGGATCGGGCCAGCAGGGGTGAGCAGTTGGGGGTGATCAGGCCAGCAGGGGAGCAGTTAGGCATCAATTGAAGTGGTTAGGGGCAGGCAGGTGAGTGGTGAGAAACCAGCAGTCCTGGATTGTGAGGGGGATGTCCCAGATTAGAGAGGGTACAGGCTGGGCTGAGGGACACCCCCCCCCCACCTCAGTGCATGAATTTCATGCACCGGGCTTCTAGTCCTATCTAATAAAAGAGTAATATACAAATTAGCCCTCACTCCATCACAAAGATGGCGGCAGCCAGGGAGCTGTAGTGAGGCAGGAGACTTGTGTTACCCCGGCGATGGAGGAAGCCAAGATTTCCACCTGCCCTGAGGGCCCTGAGCTCCTCTCAAGGCAACAAAGTTTCAGTTACAGAAGGTAAATAAACCCAAGATACCTGCTTCCAGCTGGTGGCAGCCATGGCCTCAGCTCAAGGAGGGGCTGGGAACCTGGGTTGCCAGGGGCAACCTAGGCTTTGAGTGGGACCAAGGCAACAAAGTTTCAGTTATAGAAGTTAAATAAATTTCAGATACCTGCTTCCAGCCCGCAGCCATGGCCAGCCTGATAATGCCCTCGGCCCCTCACCCAGGCTGGCCAGGCATGCCTGTATAGACCCCCACCCTGAAGGGGCTTTGGCCAGCCTGAAAACAGCCATCAGCCCCTCACCCAAGCTGATCACACTCCCATGGGGTGAGGGTTCCAACTGGGGCACTTGACCAGCCTGCAAACAGCCCTCACCCAGGCTGGCCAGGCACCCCAGTGGGATACCCTTCAGGACAAACCAGCCAATCCCCACCTATGCACCAGGCCTCTGTCCTATATAATAAAAGGGTAATATGCAAATTGACTCTAACAATAGAACGACTGGGAATGACTGGTCACTATGACACACACTGACCATCAGGGGGCAGATGTTCAATGCAGGAGCTGCCCCTGGTGGTCAGGGCACCTCCACAGGGGGAGCTCTGCTCAGCCACAAGCCAGGCTGACAGCTGCTAGCACAGCGGTGGTGGCGGGAGCCTCTCCTGCCTCCTCAGCAGTGCTAAGGATGTCGGGCTGCAGCTTAGGCCTGCTCCCCACTGGCAAGTGGACATCCCCCGAGGGCTCCTGGGCTGCCAGAGGGATGTCTGACTGCCAGCTTAGGCCCAATCCCCCGGGGAGAGGGCCTAAGCCAGCAGATGGACATCCCCTGAGGAGTCCCAGACTGAGAGAGTGCATAGGCTGGGCTGAGGAACCCCCCACCAAGTGCACAAATTTTTATGCACCAGGCCTCTAGTCTACATATATAAAAGCCTAAGCAACCGTTAGAACCAAACTGGTCAACCAGTCACTATGATGCGCACTGACTACCAGGGGGCAGATGCTCAATACAGGAGCTGCCCCTTAATGGTCAGTGTACTCCCATAGCCAACCTCCCATGGTAGGCCAACCTCCTGTGGCCCCTACTCCCCTCCCAACCAGCCAACCCTGATCACCCTGATCACGACTGGGTGAGATAGCCCTAATCGCCAGCCAGCCCGAGGGACCCCACGCATGCATGAATTTGTACACCGGGTCTCTAATATGTATATATTGTGAAAAATTGCCCTCATTGAGTTAATTAACATATTCCTCACCTAACATATTTACCTTTTTTGAAATTCAACTCTTAACAAATTTCAATTACTTAGTACAGTGGTGTCACTGTAGTCACAGTCGGCTTGTTCCTCGAGTGGGATGCTACGTCACAGTTCCATTAGTGTTACAAACATTTTCATATAGGAGGTGACTCTTGAAATTTAATGTATGGGGGCCAGTCGGACCAGCGGAGGTCCATTGGGTTTGGGAGGTAAGTCTCTGTTTCCACTTTTATCTTACGTAGCCCTGTCCTCTGCTCTCCTGCCATATTCCTTCACTGTTCACTCCCTTCCCTCACTTGTTCAGAGAAGATCTAATAGCTATATCATGGGAGGTTCTTATAGGATATCACAAAGAAAAACTAATTATCTCAGTAAGGGAAGAGTGCTTTAAGCAGGAAAGCAGCCAGCATTTCAGAAGTGTCTAGACATAAGTATGTTAGAAATCAAGACATTCGTATGTTGGTGACATCTGTAAATACATAGTAGAATCATTGGAAAGCAAACATTTCTGCTGGTTTATGTACAGATAACTGTCTGAAACTGGATTGTTATACCCATTGTATGTGCCTGGTTCCAGCTCCTGCTATATGTAAGGAGATTGCTTTGGAGTGGCAGGTGTTAGCAGCATGTGTTTTAGCCCTCTGGATTCCACTGACCACACTTCACTTGTCTACTTTTACCTGTGTTATTTGACCTCTCAGTTGTTGACTTTCACAAAATCATGACTGACTGTTACCTTCAAAAGAATGATGAGCAACAGTGAGTGCTATGACAACTCCAAGAGGTCTGTTAGCTAGCAAGACCAGATTTTTGTAAAACTTCCCTCTGAGGCAGGAGGAGACTTCCTCTTTTTCTTCAAGGAGAACTTGAGTATCTGGAGACAGAAGAATTTGATTCCCTAACCACTCACTGGTGGGCTTGCAGGACAATTCATGTTTTCCTGAGGCATATACTTCTGTCACTCTGAACTCTACTAGCCGCTATACCTCCTTAGGCCTCAGTTGTCTTGCTTGTATGGTCAAAGAATTGACTGGCGGTTCTGTTAGCTACCTTCCAGGTCCAGGAGTCTGAATTCAGAAGTGGCCTGCTTTTAGGATTAATAGTCCTACCACGATATTTTGTGGAGGAGCAGTAAGTGTAAAAATTGAACTGTGTGTTTTGTATTAATACAGATTCTCTTAAAATCTTGGCTGTTTTATTACCTTCAGAACTAGGGAGTTGCCAGTATCATATTGCAGAATTTCCGGTGCCAGCTGAAAAGCTCTTGATTTATTTTTGTTTTTGTTTTGTTTTGAGCCTTTGAAAACTAAAGGTAAAAATACATGATGCTATAACATTAAAAAATCTAGCTGCCCTCAGGTATATGGCAAGCATTCATTCATTCAGTATTTGCGGAATTAAATGTACTGTGTGCCCATCGTAAAGTGCTCTTGATAGCACTAGGAAGTAACTGGAATATTTTCATCTCTGAGAGGCTGAGTTCCTTGTGGCCCCCTCCTACCTTGATGTTTCCGTCAGGAGGGAAGGGAAGGAGGAACTTCCTTTGTAGCACCAGGAGTTTTGAGGAGCTTACTGTGGAATGTCAGACTGTGGATCATGTATTTACAGGTCCCCTTGGTGGAATGGAGCTAAACTTTTATTTTTATTATGACATTTTGTTCAATATTGATTATGGAAGAGCAGTAACATCTTATTTACTTTTGGCCTAAGCAACAACAGCCTTTTCTTCTTATAAAAACAAATTCAGATATTGCCTGGCAAAGGCGTTCGTTCGTTAACAGGTGGGAGTGGAGGAAGGCCCACTTGCAGCCTCAGGATCCTTACCACATCCTGCTGCACTGCGTGAAGCCAGGGCCTGGCGACAGCTGCTTCAGGCTCTATACCATCAGCATCTAGGGTGGGTGGAGACTTAGAAAGCTGAGAGGTTAAAGCTGCAAGCTCAGACTTGAAATATTATTCTTAATCTGTGGAAAGTAATCGTAGGACAAATTTTTCAAGAGCAACTTTAGTTTTCCCTGCTACAAAATATTAAAGGGATTCTACAAAGTAAAAAAGTGACCAAAATACCTGTAGAAAAGTAAATGACTGGACAAGAACTATCCACAATGCTCTCAGATCCCTCTGAAGACATTAGTTTTATGTTTAATTTTTTAGCCAATAGGTATTGTGGCAAAATACATTTCTGCTAATCCTAGTTATTTAAAACCTCACCTCAGAAGTCATTTTATGTCTTCCTACCTCCTAAGCAAATGTAGTTAAACAGCCAAACAGCCTGCTGATTTGGGCTGGGGGCTATAGCCCGGATCTGGACAGGTGAGAGGAACCATCTCAGCTTGATCCATCATCTCTAAAGGCTCCAGTCATCCTGCCAGTTTACAGCTCAGACCTGGTGGCCTGTGCGCTCTGGGACCTAGCTATTAACCTCAACTTCAGATTCTCATCTGCTTAAACCAAACCAATCATCTCTAATTTCCTGCTGACCACCAGACCTTCTACAGAAAGGAATTAATCTGAGTCACTGGCAACCATAACTGAATTCATCTCGTAGCCTCTCATAGCCATCCCTCTTTATAACCATTTATACACCTCGTCTTTATGACTGTAATAGTGAGTTGTTTACCTTGAAATAAGACTATGTTCTCTACGATTTTTCTTATTTCGTGGATTTCTATTAGCTCTCCCTGATGTCTTTATTCACTATGAAGAGATGGTAGTATCTATTCTAAAGTCAGACCAGTGCTGGGGCAGTGCCCCTGGTTATCGGTGCCCCCCCCCACCCCTCTGCTCTACTCCTATTCCTCCATCCACCCCAGCTATCTTCCTTGTCATTCTTCACACCATCAGCCCTGTTCCCTGACAGTTATCCTAACATTGAAAGCAGGAGGAGAATGCAAGTGGGTTTCTTTACACCAGCCTTTCATCACAATGTTTTGTTGGGTGTGAGGTTGCATAACATCATCTCTGAAGTGCTTCCCTTTCCTTCTGAGCTCTCTCCATCTATTTTCCCCTGAACTGTTGTGGAGGCTGAAGCTTTCCCTTCTTCCTTCTGCTACACACACTTCAATGTGTGTTGCTTTGAGCAATTCAGATTGAGTTGCTGTTGCATTTGTGATTCTTGGCTCAGGGCCTCTAGAAATCATATTACTACTCTGCGTTCAGGGAGGGCTGGGATAGCTACTAAGAAGAGAATACAGTATAATAACATTCAGCAGACAAAGCCAGAAAATTCTTGCCAGAGGCCATCTTGGTACCCTATACTTGTCCCTACCCCATCATTCAAACATTCTGAAAGAAGTGGGTGCCACAGGGCATAGTTTATGTGCCGTACTATAAGGTCTGCACCATCAGGCAGTCTTGATTTGGAAATGCTTCCATTTTTATCCTCAAAGTCTTGTTGGAAAGACATCAGTGTTTTCCCCCAGGATTAGCATCTGTTCCTTCAGTTTACTCACTAGTTGGTTTTTTATTATTTGCTATGTGTGGGGTATTTCGCTAGGCAGCATTAGTATGTCAAAAAGAATTCACCAACAAGGTTATGGAAGTGTTGGGGAATTAACATATAGCCAGCTCTTGAAACACAAAATTAATACTTTAGTAGTATTAACCACTGAATAGAGAGGACTTTACGGAGAAAGGGGGCAATTGAGCTCAACCATGAAGGATGAATAAGACAGGAAAGAGAGGGCTGTCGGAGGTAAGACTGTCCACATTCCACGATACGAGAACTGCTCAAAGTAAAAGCAAAAGTCAGGGAATGGCAAGATATACCAGGAGATGAGATTGGAAAAGGATAGGCCTGCCAGATTGTGGCTACCATGCCAACGAAATTAGAACATTAGGTAGGAAGTCATTTAATACCGTATTTTCTGGCATATAAGATGACCCCCAACTTTTGAGAAGATTTTCCTGGGTTAAAAAGTCCAGACAGAGACCGTATGCAGCACAAAAAGGAGCCGACGGGAGACACTTGCGGTCTCTGTCTGGCTCCTGAAATGAACGGAGTGCAGCCATTTTTGAGCTCCCCCCACCATATGCGGCAACCACAGATTTTCCATTCCAGCTCGGAAGTTTCAGCACCCGCCCTATAAGATGACCCCCAACTTTTGAGAAGATTTTCCTGGGTTAAAAAGTCATCTTTCTTAAAAATATTTTTTTATTGATTTTTTACAGAAAGGAAGGGAGAGGGATAGAGAGTCAGAAACATCGATGAGAGAGAAACATCAATCAGCTGCCTCCTGCACACCCCCTACTGGGGATGTGCCTGCAACCAAGGTACATGCCCTTGACTGGAATCGAATCTGGGACCCTTCAGTCCACAGGCCGACGCTCTATCCACTGAACCAAACCGGTTAGGGCTAAAAAGTCGTCTTATATGCCAGAAAATACAATATATTGGAAGAAGAGAGAATCTAATGCAGCCTATTTTAGAGAGATTGCTGTTACAAACCAGAGCTGAAGAAGCTGTGAAGCTGTATGCAATCAGCAAAAGCTGTTAGGGTATGAGAGCTTATATTTAGGGTTGTGACCAGAAGATGATCATCAGTGAAGAACCTAAACCAAAAGAAGTTGAACCTGGGAAGGGCAATAACAGGAATCTGGCAGGAGAATTGTGTTTTAGAAGAATATGTAATCACATGAAAAACCACGTGTAGCATTTATTAAATAAAAAGAACAGTTTATATTAAGTAGTGTGAAAGGCATTATTTGCTATATAAGTAAAACATACCCAAATAAATGTTTCTCAGACATTTGAAAAATGTAGTCTGAAATTCAGAAGAAAGAAGGGAACTAGGGCTATAATTATATACCTTGAAAATGGTTATATTTAGGTCATATGAGGGTGATTATACTATTCCCTTTTCTTTTGTATATGTGTGATAAATAAAACATATTTTAGATCCAGAGAAGCACAACTCAACAGAAATAATTAAATTGGCAAAGAAAATGGGTTAAATGTGTTAGTGCACTAAAACACTTGGAACAATACCTACCCATAATAAATGACCAATAAGGTGGCAACTATTATTATCACCTCTTTATAAAGCTGAAGATAGACAGGGTCATCCATGCAGAGGGTGCAAGACAAAGAATAGACCTCTTAGACCTCAGGAACTCTCTATATGTGTGGGAGAAAGCAGAAAGAAGAGGAACAGGGCAGGCAGAGGAGAGCCAGAAAGTCAAGAGGAGAGAAGATTTTAGAAGGAGGTGTTATTTGGGGCAGATATCACAGACGGGTTCAAGTAGGATAAAGACTGAGTAAAGACCATTGGATTGTGCTGTTAAGTAATCCTTGCACTTTGTATTTTGGGGTATCTTAAAGTTTTGATGTATACATGTAAATAAGAAAGTACACAAATCATGTGTATGCAACTCATTGAATGTTTCCACACTCATAATGAACACCTGCAACAGGAAGCAGAACCTTACCATCACCTTGGAAGCCTCTTGCCAGTCACTACTCCACCCTACAAAGGTAAATTGATCAGTTTTGCCTATTGTTAAACTTCATACTAGTATACCTGGAGTCAAACAGAGTGAACTCTCTTATGTCTAGCTTCTTTCATCCACATAATGTTTATGAAATGCGTCTATTAGGTTACACATAGATATGGTTCATTCACTCTCATTACTGTACTAGGGGCCCAGTGCACAAAAATTTGTACACTCAGGAAGTCCCTCAGCCTGGCCTGTGCCCTCTCGCAGTCTGGGACCCCTCTGGGGATGTCCACCTGCTGGTGTGCCTGGTCAGCCTGGGTGTGGGGCTGATGGCTGTTTGCAGGCTGGCCAAGCACCCCAGTGTGGACCCTCACCCCATTGGGGTGTGGCCAGCCTAGGTGATGGGGTGAGGGCCGTTTTCAGGCTGCCCACATCCCCTTCAGGATTTGGGTCCCTACTGGGGTGCCTGGGCAGCCTGGGTGAGGAGCTGAGGGGCGTTTTCAGGCTGCCCACAGTCCCTTCAGGTTTTGGGTTCCTACTGGGGTACCTGGCCAGCCTGGGTGCAGGGCTGATGGCTGTTTGCAGGTTGGCCAAGTCCCCTAGTGGGGACCCTCACCCCATTGGGGTGTGGCCAGCCTGGGTGATGGGCTGAGAGCTATTTTCAGGCTTTTAGGCTACCCACAGCTCCCACTGACCCAACGTCCCAGCAAGGCTGGCAGGAAGCAGGTTTCTGGGATTTATTTATCTTCTATAATTGATACACTGTTGCTTTAATCCAAGGCCTAGGCAGGTAACGAAGCCTCCTGTCTGCTTCAGCTCTGTGGCTTCTATAATTGAAAAAATGTTGCCTTAGTAGACGTGCCCCGCCGGCCTAGGCAGACAGTTTACTCCTGGCGCAATGGAAGCCTCCTGTTTACTCTAGCTCCATGACTGCCGGCCTCCATCTTGGCTGGGTTAATTTGCATACAGCTGCTCTGATTGGCTGGTGGGCGTGGCTTAGGTGTCCCGTAGAAACAGTCAATTTCAATATTACTCTTTTATTAGATTAGATGTTATTTCATCATCCTATATAATAAGAGCTACTATGCTAATTAGACCGAACAGCAGAATGACTGTCCCATCAGGCCAAAACTGGCTCTCCAACATCCCCCAAGGGGTCCTGGATTGTGAGAGGGCAGTTCTCTAGTGGCGCACCCTGAAATCGGGCTCCCTCCTCTCTGGTTCTGGGTGTGTCATGCTCGAACAGCAGCACTGCAGCTTAGCAGCTTCTGCGTTGAGTGTCTGGCCCTTGGTGGTCAGTGGTGTTATAGCTATCAGTTGGAGTGTCTTCCCCATGGTGGTCATTGCATGTCATAGTTTCTCATCAGATGGTCTAACACTCAGACAGTTGCTTAGGTTTTTATACATATAGACTAGGGGCCTGGTGCACAAAAATTTGTGCACTTGGGGAGAGGTCCCTCAGCCCAGCCTGCCCCCTCTCACAGTCCGGAACCCTTCAGTGGATGTCCTGCTGATGGCCCCAGTCTGGCAGGCGCCGTGTGTGTGTGTGTGTGTGTGTGTGTGTGTGTGTGTGTGAGAGAGAGTGTGTGTGTCACCACTGGGAGTCTGCCCCCAGCCGCATCTGAGGCTTGGAGCAGGCACCCCTCTGTGTTGATCTCTCAGACTCCTGCCATCTCCTGCACGTTATTCTCTTTTTTGAGCTGTGGCCAGGGCAGGGTGCTGCCTACCTGCCAGGCTTGCCTACTCCCCATCTTGCTTCAGCCACCAGGAAGCGGGGAAAACCCTGCCTATTCACTGCCTCCCGGCAGGACCAGTCTTTCCTGCTCCCTGATCTCCCACAGGGACTGGGAAGCAGGCAAGCAGCACCTGCACTGCTGCCTCGCAGCTGGCCCAGCCTTTTTCCTGCTCCCCTATCCCCACAAGGGGACTGGGAAGCAGTGCAGGCTCCTCATGGCCAGCCCAGCTTTTTTCCTGCTCCCCGATCCCCGCAAGGGGACTGGGAAGCAGGCAAGTGCCACTGCTCGCCACCCACCCCGCCCCCACCACCACTTGTGCCTGCTGCCCTGCCCCCGCCACCACTTGCCACCATCCACCCCACCCCTGCCGCCACCCACCCTGCCCCCACCGCTGCTTGCTCTGGCTGCCAGCCTCCATCTTGGCTGGGTTAATTTGCATACGACCCTCTGATTGGCTGGTGGGCGTGGCTTAGGCATCTCAGAGAGACCGTTAATTTCCATATTATTCTTTTATTAGAGTAGATATCTGTACATTTATTATTCCAACAGTCCCTTCCTCCAGAGTATCTTAGTTAAGGTTTAGTAGAAAGTGATTTTTCTGCTAAATCTTGAGGTGTCCAAGAGGCTTGGGAAAGATTTTATAGTAATATTTTGTATATGGAGGAAAACTAAAGTGCTGAGATATGAGATTTAATGCACAAATTACAGGAGCCTGCAGGATTCCAGGAAACAAATTTGTTTTGTGGTTCAGCGGAAAGTATTTTACTTTGGAAGTATTTTTTAAGTGTGTTGTTATTTGTCTTTAGATGCAAAGATTTCAATACATACACAGAAAATTTGTCATATCCAGAGAAGCAATCTGTAAACTTAAGTGCTACATGCAGTTATGGTGCTTTTAAAAAAAGTACACAGGGCAGTAGTCTTCACCATCGTACATGCAGGGATGGAGTTGGCCTACTATTAGAGAGCCAAGGGTAGGAAATAGAAGATCTTGTTGGATTGCTCAGTCTTACATATACTAAGTTTGGGTTTGTAGCTCTAACAAGGAAGGGAAAGCAGGAGAGATAAGAATTTAATTCAGTGCAGCTAGGATATAATAAATCCCAAACATTACATGTTTGTACTTTGGGGAAAGTCTTTTCTGGTGTTAGCTATAAAGGGGTGTTGCTTTGGAGAGAAGGTGAGAATTGGATAGGCAAGCATGGAGGAGTGGGTTGGGCAGTAAGAAGAGGGAAAGAAAACAGTAATATCTTGAGTGAGAAGCTGGAACACACCCTTCCCAGTTTATCCTTGGGACCTGCTGTATATGGAAACCATGCAAAACCTTCCCTTTTTTAGCTGTGATGCACATGCTAACGAAAGACTTTTAAATAACCAGGTACTAATGCATTTCAAGATTTGTTTTCACACCTGTGCTGTGTAACACATCTAAGTTTCAGTTTGGTTACTTCACACTGCCTTTCTTTCCTAAGTGGTCTAAATGCTTTAACAACGCTTTCCTGTATTCCTGTGACTTCAGAGTGACTGAAGCTTTTATTTCAGAGTCAGAATAAAAGCCCCAATTTGAAAAGTAATCCAGTTTCATGAGAAAGGTTGACCTTTGAGATTTTTTTCAAGACAGGAAATTTTAGCATATAATGGATCAAGTGCCAGTGAACTCTCTCCTTGCTCAACCATGCACACTCCCTGGGAGCTGAGAAAGGCCTCCCAGATGTAAAGCAACTGCAGCTAATGAAGGAACACTTCCTGCTCTTAACTTTTTGATTTTTCTGATCCCCTTTAAATAAAAAAAAAACACAAAACACCCACTTTTTCCTCAGCAAACCATTCGTTAGATCATGGAAAAGGCATAGCATTATAGTCTACCTCTGGACTTTTTCATCCCCCAAATCTTTTTCCTGCACCTTTTGTTATATTTTCTCCTCCAACGCTAATCACTCTGCCTGTTTCTTGTTTACACCCTTCTGACATTCGTAAGTAATAATCACATTCCCTCCCCTTTGTGTGCAGTTAGTCAGGTCTACTGTTTAGTTCTTCTAATCCTGCCTCATGAAAAGATCTTTCAGTTTCTTAGTCATGCTGCCACTTTTCTTTGAACTTATTCCAGTTTGTCTCCATTTTTCTGGTAATGAGGTGCCTGAAATGGAACACAGTTCCCTAGGTGTGGCTTCACTGGGGCCACATAATGGACAGGGGTGGAGGGTCCCTGAGGGGCAGTGCCAAGCCCAGCCAGCCCAGGGGCCTTGGTCTCTCTCAATGAGCTGTCAGCCTTTGGGAAGCAGCCAGTGCTCTTCCTGCCCTCTAAAATCAGCTGACACCTTCATCAAGGCATTTTCCTCTTCTCCTTCTGCCCAAAACGAAGGTAGTAGCACTTTATACCTCTCTATGGGCATTTACTAGGCAGTGTTCACACACCACATAATACACAACACAATACACCCATTTACAGTGTACAATTCAATAGGTTTAATATGTTTTCCAAATTGTGCAACCATGACCCAGTCAATTTCAAACATTTTTATCATTTGAAAAAGAAATTCATGCTTCTTAGAAGTCACTTCCAAGAACCCTCAGCCCTAGGTAACCACTCATCTTTCTAAATCTGGATTTACCTAGTCTGGACATTTTATAAAAATGGAATCGTACAATATGTGGTCTTTTGTGTCTAGTGTCTTTCACCTAATGTTTTTATGGTTCATGTTATAGCAGGTATCAGAACTTCATTCCTTTTCATTGACAAATAGATCAATATATTCTTTAAAATATATTTTATTGATTCTTTACAGAGAGGAAGGGAGAGGGATAGAGTTAGAAACATCGATAAGAGAGAAACATTGATCAGCTGCCTCCTGCACACCCTCTACTGGGGATATGCCCGCAACCAAGGTACATGCCATTGACCAGAATCGAACCTGGGACCCTTTAGTCTGCAGGCTGGTGCTCTATCCACTGAGCCAAACCAGTTAGGGCTCAATCAATACTTTTTGAGTGAATATTTTATACATTTCTATTTGTTCCTTCCCAATGTCTTAGAATATAAGAATTACACATTTGAAATGCATGTAACCTTCCCCAACAGGTTTGGCTCAGTGGATAGAGCATCAGCCTGTGGACTGAAGGATCCCAGGTTCAATCTGATCAAGTGCACATACCTCAGTTGCAGGATCCTGGCTCTGGGCTGGGGCGTGCTGGAGGCAACCAATTGATGTGTCTCTTTAACATCAGTGTTTCTCTCTGTCTCTCCCTCTCTTCCACTCTCTAAAACTCAGTTGAAAAAATATCCTTGGGTGAGGATTAAAATAATAATCTAATCTAATCTAATGAAAGAGTAATATTGAAATTGACCGTTTCTACGGGATGTCTAAGCCATGCCCACCAGCCATTCAGAGCAGCTCTATGCAAATTAACACAGCCAAGATGGAGGCTGGCAGTCACGGAGCTAGAGTAAACAGCAGGCTTCCATTGCACCAGGAGTAAACTGTCTGCCTAGGCCGGCTGGGCTTTTCCCGGCTCAGGCAACATAGTTGCAACATTGTTTCAATTATAGAAGCCACGCAGCTGAAGCAAACAGGAGGCTTCCATTGTACCAGCGATGGAGAAAACTGTCTGCCTAGGCCAGCTGGGCGCATCTACTAAGGCAACATTCTTTCAATTATAGAAGCCACGGAGCTGAAGCAGACAGGAAGCTTCGTTACCTGCCTAGGCCTCGGATTAAAGCAACAGTGTATCAATTATAGAAGATAAATAAACCCCAGTAACCTGCTTCCTGCCAGCCTTGCTGGGACATTGGGTCAGTGGGAGCTGTGGGCAGCCTAAAAGCCTGAAAACGGCCCTCAGCTCATTACCCAGGCTGGCCACACCCAAGTGGGGTGAGGATCCCCACTGGGGGGCTTGGCCAGCCTGCAAACAGCCATCAGCCCCTCACCCAAGCTGGCCAGGTACCCCAGTAGGGACCTGAACCCTGAAGAGATTGTGGCCAGCCTGCAAACAGCCATCAGCCCCGCACCCAGGCTGGCCAGGTACCCCAGTAGGAACCCAAAACCTGAAGGGACTGTGGGCAGCCTGAAAACGCCCCTCAGCTCCTCACCTAGGCTGTCCAGGCACCCCAGTAGGGACCCAAACCCTGAAGGGTATGTGGGCAGCCTGAAAACGGCCCTCAGCCCATCACCCAGGCTGGCCACACCCCAGTTGGGTGAGGGTCCACACTGGGGGGCTTAGCAGCCTGCAAACAGCCATCAGCCCCTCACCGAGGCTGGCCAGGCATGACCAGGAGGACATCCCCAGAGGGGTTCCAGACTGCTAGAGGGCACAGGCCAGGCTGAGGGACCTCCTGAGTACACAAATTTTTGTGCACCAGGCCCCTAGTAATGAATAAAATGCATGTAGCTTTGAATATTTATGTTACACACTTTTATTCATATTTCTTATCATAAAATTGATGTTGCTTATAGTATTAAACAATACAGAAATATACAGAGTAAATCTGAAAGTCCTTCCATCCACTCAAACTAACCACTCAATAGTTTTGTGTTTTTGCTTTCATACATTTTTTTATATATAAGTCCAAGCATAAAGCTCTCTCTCATCTCTTGTTTGACACTGAGTTTGTTAATAAATTTTGCTCTTACAAATTGCCTTGGTAAGCATACTTGTGCTTACATTGTTGAATTTCTTTCTGGTATTTTTATAGAATACACTCTTAAATGTAGAAATATTTGATCAAAGGATACATATAGTTAAAGTTGGTTGATAAGCCCTGGCTGGCCTGGCTCAGTGGATAGAGCGTCGGCCTGCGGGTGAAGGGTCCCAGGTTCGAGTCCAGCCAAGGGCACATGCCTGGGTTGCGGGCTCAATCCCCAGTGGCGGGCGTGCAGGAGGCAGCTCATCAGTGATTCTCTCTCATCATTGATGATTCTGGCTCTCTCTCCTTCTCCCTTCCTCTCTGAAATCAATAAAAATATATATTAAAAAAGTTGGTTGATAAGACCATATTGTATACCAATTTATATTCCCATTAATAGTGATAGAAAGAGTACCCACTTCCCTAGATCCTTACCAACACTGATTTTAAACAAGCTTGGAAGTTTTTTGTCAATGTGATAAGGGGAGGAAATTATTAACTATTAATGAAGTTGTATATTTTTATATGTTTATTAACCATTTGTATTTCTTCTCTGGGTTTTTTATTGATATTCTCTGCCCATTTTTCTGTTAGGTTTTTAGGCTTACAGTACCACTTGTATAATATAATGATTTAAGTCCTTTGTCTTTTTGTTCATTGTGTTATCCTATATAATAAAGCTTAATGTGCTAAGTGTCTGACCGTTAGTTTCATCATTCAACCAGTTGCTATGATGCACACTGACCACCAGGGGGCAGACGCTCCAACCAATAGATTAGTTTGCTGCTGGGGTCTGGCTTATAGGGACTGGATGAGATGGGCTGGACATGCCCTGGAGTCCTCCCGCAGTCCCTCCCCAGCCCCGATCCCCACAGGCCAGGCTGAGGGACCCCACCAGTGCAGATCCATGCACTGGCCTCTAATTTATTATAAATCTTTCCTAAATCATTACTTGCATTTTAATTTGTTGTATCTCTTCTAACTCCATATAATCATTTACATTTCTATATAGTCAAATTGCCCTTTTTTTCTTCCTTTTATAGCTTTCTTTAAATGTATTATCCCCTGTCTTAGTCAGTTTAGGCTGATATAACAAAATAGCATGCTCTCTGGCTGATCAACAACAGAAATTTATTTCTCACCATTCTGGAGGCTGCAAGTTCAAGATCATGATGAAGCATAATCTGCTCTGGTGAGAGCCTTCCATTACAAACTGCTGACTTTTCCTTGTGCCCTCACAGAGTGAAAAAAGCTACTCTCTGAACTCTTCATATAAGGACAATATTCTCATTCATAAACGTTTTACCTTCATGAACAAATTACCTCCCAAAGGCCCCACCTCAAAATCCCATCACATTGGGATTAGGATTTCAACATATATATTAGGGGAGAATAAAAACATTCAGTCTAGAAGGAACCAAGATGGCCACATGAGGTCTATACCTCAATGCGCAGCCTTCACAACGACATTATAAAAATACAGCTATAAAGGTAAACGGCCATCCTCCAGAACCAAGGGAGGGGAAGCTTTACAGCTAGAAGTCAAGAGAAGGAGTGCATTGAGACTAAGTAGAAGTTCCTGGCGCCAAAACTGAGAGGTACGGACGCGCACAAAACGGAAGTGGTATGGGTGAAAGGATGGCGGCAGCAGCTGCTGGGTCCGCAGCTTGGAAAGAGATTATAAACTCCAGGGTCGCACTGAATGCGATGCGGGCTGTCGGACAACGGGGCAGAAGACCAGTGGCGTTCTAGCGGAGCTGTTCGCAGCAATCACTGATGCAGGGACTTAGGGGCACACAGACACCAAGGTCCGGAGAAACCGCGGAGTTGGCAGAGGAGCAGCCATTGCAGGTTGCTCCACCCCAGTGATTCTGAGACCTCGCCCCACCCAACTTACAACCCCGCCCAAGCTGTGTGCCTGCCTACCTGCAGCCTTACCTAACAGACTACAGCTGGGACAGAACCCCAAAAGTGCCAAACCCCAAACAACGAGGAGAAAGGCCTGCAGATCATTTCTTCCCAGTGATAACTACAACAAGACAGTGCACCCAGCCTTCAAAGGCGTACAACAAGAGTGTCCACCCCAGGTGATTGGGGAGGCTGAATCATTGGGCCCATAGGACACCTAGCACAGAAAGCCACTCTATCAACACAGGGAAGCAGCCAAAATGCGGAGACAAAGAAACAGACCACAAATGACAGAAATGGAGGAAAGCAAACTACTGGATATAGAGTTCAGAACTACAGTTTTAAAGTTTTTCAAGAATTTTCTAGAATCCACTGATAAACTTAGTAATATTATACAGAGATCCAACAGCAGACTAGAGGTTTGCAATAATCAAGTCAAAGATTTGAAACATGAAAAAGCAAAGAGCACCCAATTGGAAGAGAAAAAAGAGAAAAGAATCCAGAAGTGTAAAGATAGTGCAAGGAGCATCTGGTACAACTTCAAGCATACCAACATCAGAATTATAGGGGTGCCAGAAGAAGAGAGAGAGCAAGAGATTGAAAATCTATTTGAAGAAATAATGACAGAAAACTTCCCCTACCTGATGAAAGAAATAGACTTACAAGTCCAGGAAGTGCAGAGGACCCCAAACAAAAGGAATCTAAGGAGGACCACACCAAGACACATCATAATTAAAATGCCAAGGGCAAAAGACAAAGAGAGAATATTAAAAGCAGCAAGAGAAAAACAGTTACCTGCAAGGGAGTACCCATACGACTGTCAGCTGATTTCTCAACAGAAACCATACAGGCCAGAAAGGAGTGGCAAGAAATATTCAAAGTGATGAATAGCAAGAACCTACAACCAAGATTACACTACCCAGCAAGACTATCATGTAAAATTGATGGTCAGATAAAGAGCTTCACAGACAAGAAAAAACTAAAGGAGTACATCACTACCAAACCAGGATTATTTGAAATGCTGAAGGGCGTTCTTTAAGAAGAGGAAGAAGAAGAAAAAGGTAAAAATAAAAAATATGAACAACAAAGTGACAACAAATACATATCTATCAACAAGTGAATATAACGAGTCAATAGAAATATCTGATAAACAGAATAAACTGGTGAATTGAATATAAGTAAAGGCATAGAAAGGGAATGGACTGACAATTCTCAGGGGAAAGGGGACATGAAGGGTATGGGAAGAGACTGGACAAAAATCTTACATCTATGGATGAAGACAGTGGTGAGGGTAAGGGGTTGGGGGGGGACTAGGTGGAGGGGAGCTATGGGGGTTAAAAGAAACATTCTGTAATAATCTGAACAATAAAGATTTAATTTTAAAAAATACATTCAGTCTATTGCAAAATATAAAAGACTTGTACCTGTCCTCCATTCTAGATTATAAAAAAATGCTCCTAAATTTGTACTTTCATGACATAATTTTTAATAACTTTTTATTGAGTTATAATTGACATAAAAACATGATCATAATAGTTTCAGGTATATAACATAATTATTTGATATTTGTATATATTGCAGTAATCATCACAGTAAGTCTAGTTACCATCCATCACCATCCCTACTTATACATTGTTTTTCTTGTGATGAAAACTTTTTTTTAAATATATTTGTATTGATTTCAGAGAGGGAGAGAGAAAAAAATCAATGATGAGAAAGAATCATTGATCAGCTGCCTCCTGTTCGTCCCCAACAGGGGGTCGAGCCCAAAACCGTGACCTCCTGGTTCATAGGTCAACATTCAGCCACCGACTAGGTATGATCAGAACTTTAAAAATCTACTCTTAGCATATTTCAAATATACAATACAATGTTATTAACTACAATTATCATGCTGTATATTACATCCCCAGTACTTACTTATTTTATAACTGGAAATTTGTACCCTTTAACTCCTTTTACCCTTTTTCCCCACCTCTGGAATTTAATAATCTGTTCTCTCCGTGATTTCAGATTGGGTTTTTTGTTGTTGTTTTCCTTTAGGTTCCACATAAATGAGATCATATGGTATTTGTCTTTCTGTTCACTGCAGCATTATTTACAATAGTTAAGACATGTAAGGAACCTAAGTGTCCATTAATGGAAGAATGGATAAAGAAAATGTAATATGTATACATATATATGTTTTATCTATATTGTTACTCTTAAGTTTTATTGATATTGTTGCAAATGGCAGAATTTTCTTGGGTTTTTTTTTATAGCTTGAATATATATATATATACATATATATATATGTGTATATATGTATATATATACATATATATATATATATAATTACATTTTCTTTATTCATTCTTCCATCAATGGACACTTAGGTTGTTTATATGTCTTGACTATTGTAAATAATGCTACAGTGAACATGGGGGTGTTGTGTATATCTTTCTCAGTTAATGTTTTTGTTTTCTTTGGATAAATATCCAGAAGTAGAATTGATAGATCATATTATAATTTCATTTTTACTTTTTTTGAGGAACCTTCATACTGATTTCCATAGAGGCTGTACCAGTTTACATTCCCACCAACAGTGCACAAGAGTTCCCTTTTCTCCACATCTTCAGCAAGTTATTATTTCTTGTCTTTTTATGACAGCCATTCTTTTTTTTCCTTAATCCTCACCCAAGGATATGTTTTTTATTGATTTTGTTAGAGAGAGAGGAAGGGAGAGATAGAGAGAGAAACATTGTGTGAGAGAGATGCATTGATCATTTGCCTCCCATATGTGCCCCACCCAGGACCAAACCTGCAACTTAGGTATGTGCCCTGATTGGGAATCATACCCGCCACCTTTGGGTACATGCGACAGTGCTCCAACCAACTGAGCCACCCAGCCAAAGTGATGATATCCTTCTAACAGGTGTAAAGTGATAGCTCATTGTGGTTTTGATTTGCATTTCCTGATGATTAGTGATGATGAGCACCTTCTCATTTACCTGTTGGCCATCTGTACGTCTTTTTTGGAAAGATGTCTACACAGATCCTCTGCCCATTCTTTAGATTGTTTGGTTTGGGGTTGGTGCTATTGAGTTGTATGAGTTCTTTTTACTATTTTTTTTAATCTTGAACATTTTTATTTTATATATTTACTTATTTATTTTTAATTTATGTATATTTTTTCTATCACCATTCATTTCCCATATACCTTTCTTCACCTCTACCCACACCCTTCTCCCCCCGCCCACTCCACAATCATCACATGTCTGTGTCCATAAGTTCTTTCTGTCTTGTTTTCTTTTTGCTCAGTCCATCCATGCCTCCCCAGCCCCCCAGCCTCACAGCTGTCAGTTTGCTCTCTATCTGTGAGTCTGTCACTATTTTGCTGGTTAGTTTAGTTTATTCATTAGATTCCACATATTAGTAAAATCATATGGTGCTTGTCTTTCTTTGGCTGGCTTATTTCAATTAGCATAATGCTCTCCAGATCTTTACATATATTTTTTATATTAACCCCTTATCAGATATATGATTTACAGTATTTTCTCTCATTCGGTAGGTTGCCTTTTCAATAGTATCTTTTGCTGTGCAAAAGCTTTTTAGTTTGAAGTAGTCCCACTTGTTTATTTTTGCTTTTGCTGCCTTTGCTTTTAGCGTCAAATCTAAAACTCATCACCAAGACCAATGTCAAGGAGCTTACTGCTTATGTTTTCCTCTAGAATTTTTTAGATTTCAGGTGTTACATTAAAGTCTTTAATTCATTTTGAGTTAATTTTTATGTGTTGTGTTAGATAGTGGTTAAGTTTCATTCTTTTGCATGTGGCTGTCCAGTTTTCCTAACACCATTTATTGAAGAGACTGTCCCTACCCCACTGTATAGTTTTGACTCCTTTGTCATAAATTAATTGACACACACATATATGGTCAATTAATTTATGACAAAGGAGTCAAGATGGCTCCTTCTCTGGTTCACTGATCTATGTGTCAATTTTTATGTTAATACCACCCTATCTAATAAAAGAGTAATATGCAAATTAAGCATCACTCTGTGACAAAGGTGGCCACCACCATAGCCACAAGATGGCTGCTCCCATGGACACAAGATGGAGGTGCCCATAGCCACATCCTGTCTAATAAAAGAGTAATATGCAAATTAGGTGTCACTGTGTGACAAAGATGGCTGCCCCCATGGCCACAAGATGGCAGCGCCCAGTCCAGGTCAGCCCCGCACTGAAGTGGTCAGGCCTGTTAGCCAGGCAGGTGGTGGAGGATGCCGGGGGCCCGAGGGGCGGAACAGGTGATCAGAGGGGCTGGAGGTCCCTTGCCCAGGCCAAAGGCCTTCACCAGAGGCCTCAGGCATGGGCAAGGGAAGAGCTGGTGATTGGAGGGGGCAGGGGCAGAGCAGGTGATTGGAGGGGTATGAGGGTAGGGTGCCCTACCCAGGCATAAGGCCTGGGCAGGGGCAAGGCCGGAGATCACAGGGGCCTGGGCTCCTCAGAGCCAGCGATTGGAGGGGCAGGGGCGGAGCCTGCGATCGCAGGGGTCTGGGCACCGGTGGAGCCGGCAAAGTAGGGGTCAGGGAGTCCCCTGCCCAGGCCTGTAGCCTTGGCCAGAGGCTGCAGTGAGGCAGGGGTGGAATCCACGATCTCTGGTCAAATTAGCATATTACCCTTTTATTAGTATAGATAGAAGCACAATGGATTTTTGTATATTGATTTTGTTTAATAGTTTTAACAGGGTTTGGGTGGAACCTTTCAGGTTTTCTATATATAATGTGTCATCTGCACATAGTGTCAGTTTTACTTTTGATTTGCCTTTTATTTCTTTCTCTTGTATAATTGCTTTGGCTAATACTATATTGAATAAAAACAGCAAAGTGGGTAAATTCTTGTTTTGTTCCTGATCTTTGAGGAGAGCTTTCAGCTTTTCACCATTGAGTATGTTAGCTTTGGGCTTGTCATATATGGCCTTATTATATAAAGGTACATTTTCTCTAACCCCATTTTCATGAGAGTCCTTATCGTAAATGGATGCTGATTTTGGTCAAATGCTTTTTCTACATTTACTAAGACCATGTATTTTTACCCTTCACTTTTTAATGTGGTGTATCATATTTATTGATTTGTAAATGTTAAACTATCCTTGCATCCCTGGAATAAATCCCACTTGATCCTTTTAATGTATTGTTGAATTTGGTTTGCTTATATTTTGTTGAGGGACTTTGGCATTGGTATGTATCACAGATATTGGCCTGCAACTTTCTTACGGTATCCTTGTCTGTTTTTGGTATCAGGGTAATGCTTGCCTTGTAAGATAGGTTTAGAAGTTTTCCCTCCTCTTTTATTTTTTGGAAGAGTTTGAGAAGGGTTGGTATTAATTTTTCTTTGAATGTGGGGTAGAATTCACCTGTGAAGCTATCCAGTCCTGGAATTTTGTTGGGAGGTTTTTTTTACTGATTTAGTCTCTTACTTAGTAATGTTTGGTTTGTTCAGATTTTCTAGTTCTTCATGATGCAGTATTGCTATATTTTGTTTGCAGGTATTTATCCATTTCTTCTAGGCTTTCCAATTCCTTAGCATATAATTGTTCATAGTAACCTGTTATGATTTGTTGTATTTCTATGGGATCAGTTATAACATCTCCTTTTTCATTTCTGATTTTGAGTCCACTCTCTTTTTTTCTTGGTAAGTCTAGCTAAATGTTTATCTATTTTGTTTTCTTTTCAAGCCAGCTCTAAGTTTTATTGATCTTCTTCATTATTGTTTTAGTTTCTATGCAATTTATTTCCACTCTGATTTTTGTTCTTTCCTTCCTTCTACTAACTTGGGACTTTGTTTGTTCTTCATTTTCTAGTTCCTTGAGGTGTGAAGTTAAGTTGTGTATTTGAAATTTTTCTTTTTTCAAAATGTAGGTATTTATCTCTATGACCTTTCCTCTTAAAACTGCCTTTGCTATAATCCATAAATATTGGTATATTGTATTTCAATTTTCATTTGTCTCAAGGTATTTCATTTCTTTTTTGTTTGTTTCTTCTTTGACCATTTGGTTTTTCAGTTGCATGTTGTTTAATGTCTACATATTTGTGAGTTTACTTCTTGTAACTGATTTCTAGTTTCGTACCATTGTGGTCAGATTAGATGCTTGACGAGATTTAGCCTCTGAAAATTTATTGACTTGTTTTGTGTCCTAACATATTATGTATCCTGAAGAATGTTCCATGTGCACTTGAGAAGAATGCATATTCACAGGGTAATTTTTAAATTTAGGTCTTTAGCCAGTTTGAAATTTATGTTTATGTATGATATGAGCAGGAATCTAAATACCAGTATGCTCAGTCAACCTAAAATAGTCATTGATTTCTAATACCTTTAGAGCATAATCTCACTGATCAAATTTTATCAATACAATACTTTTAACTAGTATATCTTTGAAGTATGTCTTATAATCTGAAAGAGCAAGTCCTATATCATCTTTCTTTCTTTAAAATATTTTCTTGGGCCCTGGCCCAGAGGCTCAGTTGGTTGTAGTGTCATCCCCTACACCAAAAGGTTGTGGGTTTGATTCTGGTCAGGGCACATATCTAGGTTGCAGGTTCAATCCCTGGTCAGAGTGCATGTGGAAGGCAACCAATTGATGTTTCTCTCTCTCTCTCTCTCTCTCCCTTCCTCCCTCCCTCCCTCCCTCTCCTTCTTCCTCTCTTTTCTTAAAAAAAAAGTTAATCCTCAGATGAAGATTAGAAAATAAAATATTTTCTGAATTCTTATATATTTACACTTTAGGATACATTTTAGAATTCATTACCAAGTTCCAAAAAGAGACTTTGGGATTTGATTTGGAAATATATTTATAGCCTAGCCTGGATTGCTCAGTGGTTGAGCGTCGACCTATGAACCAGGAAGTCACAGTTCAATTCCCGGTCAGGGCACATGCCTGGGTTATGGGCTTGACCCCCAATGTGGGGCATGCAGGAAGTGGCCAATCAATGATTCGCTCTCATCATTGATGTTCCTATCTCTCCCTATTCCTTCCTCTCTGAAATCAACAAAATATGTTTTTTAAAAAAGTAAAAAACTATATTTATAGTATACTTTTAGGTAAAAATATATCAATATCATTATCTAAATACTAGGGGCCCGGTGCACAAAAATTTGTGCACTTGGGGTGGAGGGAGTCCCTCAGCCCGACCTGTGCCCTCTCACAGTCTGGGACCCCTCAGTGGATGTCCTATGATGGCCCCAGTCTGCCAGGCGCCTTTTGTGTGTGTGTGTGTGTGTGTGTGTGTGTATCATCACTGGGGACCTGCCCCCAGCCCCATCAGAGGCTCGGAGCAGTCCTCCTGTGTGTGTCTACCTGCCGGGGGCCTGCCCCCAGGCACACCGTGGAGGCTTGGAGCAGGCACCCCCTCTATGTTGATCTCTCAGACTCTTGCCCTCCCCAGCATGTTGTTCTCTTTTTTGAGCTGTGACCAGGGCTGCGGGCGGCCT
>PVJC01015672.1:0-34717 GCA_004026665.1 Murina feae | reverse complement strand
AGTAGAAGGAATCAAAAGAAGGTTAGAAAGAGCAGAGGATCTAATCAGTAATTTATAGGACAAGATAACAAAAAAGCAACCAAACAGAACAACAAAAATAAAAAAGAATTTTAAAAAAATGAGGAAAGTCTAAGGTACCTCTGGGACAACATCAATTATAACAAAATCCACACCATAAGGAAACCAGAAGGAGAAGAGAACAAGGGATAAAAAACCTATTTAACATAATAATGGCTGAAAACTTCCCTAACCTGGTAAAGTAAAGATACACAAATCCAGGAAGTGAGTCCTAAACAAGATGAACCCAAAGAAGTCCAGACCAAGAAACATCAGAATTAAAATCCCAAGATTTAAAAATCTTAAAAGAGAGAATCTTAAAAGCAGCAAGAGAAAGACAGTTTGTTACCTATAAGGCTGTCAGCTGATTTCTCAACAGAAACACTTCAGGCCAGAAGGGATTGGCATGAAATATTCAAAGTGATGAAAAGCAAGGACTTACAACCAAGACTACTCTGTGCAGCAAGGTTATCATATAAAATTGAAGGCTAAATAAAGAGCGCCCCAGACAAATAAAGAAGCTAAAGGAGTTCATTATCACCAAACGAGCATTGCAAGAAATGTTAAAGGGTCTCCTTTAAGAAGAAGAAAGGAAAAAAAATGAAAAGACAACCCAATGAATGAAAGAACATATTTGCCAATGATACATCTTACAAGGGATTAATTTCCAAAATTTATAAGGAACTCAAAAACAACAACAAACAGCCTAATAAAAAATGCAAAACCCTGAACATTTTTCCAAAGAATATATACCATCTGACAATTGACATATTTAAAGATGCTCAAGTCACCATCAGAGAAATGCAAATGAAAACCACAATGAGATATCACCACACATGTCAGAATGGTTATCATCAATAAATCCACAAACCACAAGAATTGGCAAGGATGTGGAGAAAAGAAAACCTTCATGCACTCTTTGTGGGAATGCAGATTGGTGCAGTCACTGTCTAAAACAGTATGGCGTTTCCTCAAAAAAAAAAAAAAAAAGGAACTGCCTTATGACCCATCGATTCCACTTCTGGGAATTTATCTGAAGAAACTGAAGCACTAATTTGAAAGAATATATGCACCCCTATGTTCACTGCAGCATTGTTTACAATAGCTAAGATTCTGAAGCAGCTCAAGTATTTGTAGAAGAATGGATAAAAAAAAAAAACTGTAGTGCATTTAAAGGATAGAATAGTAGTTGGCCATAAAAAAAGAAGGAAAGCTTACCTACCTAAAGAGTATGATGCTAAGGGAAATAAGCCAGTCAGAGAAAAGCAAGTACCATATGATTTCACTTATATGTGGGATCTAATGAACAAAATAAACTAACAAACAAAATAGAAACAGACACACAGATACTGAGAACAGACTAATGACTGCCAGAGGGGTGGGCACTTGGGGAACTGGGTGAAAAAGGTGATGGGACTAAGCAAAAATAAATAAATAAAGGGACACAGACAACAGTATGGTGATTACCAAAGGGAAAGCAGGCTGGGAGGAAGTGGAAGAGGACAAAGTGTGGATAAATGATGATGGAAAGAGACTGGATTTTGGATGATGGGTGAATGCATTACTCAGTATGCAGATGATGTGTTACAGAGTTGTACACTTGAAACCTGTAAGGTTTTGTTAACTAATCTATCCTAATAAGTTTAATAAAAATAAATAAATACATAAAGCTGGACAGAGTGGGGAACCAGAGAAATGAAGAAATAGATGCTAAAGAAGAATCAGTATCTTAAACTCAACCAAAGGGAGGTTATTTTTACGATTCCCATATCTAAAGGCTATACAGGGTTTGCATGTTTTGTTTTATTTTTCTGCTTTTGATAATCCGTGACTCAGTTCATAGCAATGTTCTTGAGGGTTAAGCCCACTGGTGATAAATGGCTGGCTAAGATGCATTAAAAAAGATAACATCCATCTAAATTAGTTGGAGTCCATAAAAAGCAGTTTCCCACATTCCTGTCTCCTGTTACAGATCTGCTTTCTTGGTGGCTGATCCCTTTTCAATTCCGTCCCTGGCATTCTCCCCCAGTGGCTCCCATCCTCCCAGTGAACTTCTGATTTGGACCTGGCTGACGGCCATAGTTCTACCTCTGAGACCACAAACTGAACTGGACTTGTTCCATCTTCAGCCATGACCTCACACACCCTGTATTTGGTTCTGCTAAGCAGCCCTATATCATGTCAGGAACATCCGTTTAAAAAAAGAAAAACTAACACGTGGGTAGGATTTAATATGCAAGTGTTTTTGGCTTCCAACTTATCCCTTTACTTTGTTAAATCTAGTTCTTTGCATCATCTTAGAAGATCTTCCCCAACTCTCACAGCTGTCCCGGGCACTAGCTACAGTGAGCAATATGGTTCTGAAAACTAACCTTTGTGTAGCATCTTTGCATGCACAGAATTCCACCAAACTTATCGCTTAACTGCTACACACACACTAACACATGCACACAATGGTTATGAAGGATGCTACATTAT
This sequence comes from Murina feae, assembly GCA_004026665.1. Lineage (NCBI taxonomy): Eukaryota > Metazoa > Chordata > Mammalia > Chiroptera > Vespertilionidae > Murina > Murina feae. The sequence goes on along the minus strand of PVJC01015672.1, from coordinate 32,182 downwards.
TTCCTTTCTACACATTATTTACAGTTTACTATTATCAAGTCACACCATTTTGTAGCTGTACAGCAGAGTCTCAAGTTCGGATTCTGTCCACAAACTCCCTGTTCTCTATAGTAAACCAGGCCCCTACAAGCTGAGGAAACAAAAATACTCTAGACCTAGACTTACCTAGCTAATTTGCATTCCTAGACCATTTCCTGTGTGTGTGTGTGTGTGTGTGTGTGTGTGTGTGTGTGTGTGTGTGTGTGTGTGGTGGGGGAGAAGGGAGTGGCTACGATACACACCACTAAGCAATTCTCCGGACACCATTAGGGCTTCAGAGAATTCAGCTCAGTTCTGACACTATCTCTCCTGGGACAAAGTCAGATTCCACTTCAGTTGTCACCTGTGCTTCTGACAAACTGGCTATAAATAAGAGGTTCCCATGACTCCCTCCTTGGATTTAATTTGCCAGATTAGCTCACAGAACTCAGGAAACCCATTTATTTACCAGAATATCCGTTTATTATAAAGGCATGTAACTCAGGAACAGCCAGGCTACAGATGCAGGGAAAGGTGTGGGGAAAGGGCCTGGCATGTCCCTGCCTCTCCAGGTGCACCACTTCCAGGCCCCTCCAGTGTTCACCACCTCAGGAGCCTTCAGAACCCTGCCTCTGGGTTTCTAGGGAGCCTTCATTACAGAAGCAGGATTGATAGAATCACTGGACATTTGTGAATAATTCAGGCAACTACTAGCTCCTCTTCCCTCCAAGGGAATCAGGGTAGAAACTGCAAGTTCCAAGCCTCTAATCACAAGGTTGGTTCCCTTGGCAACCAGCCCCCATTTTAAGGTGGGGTCCAAATGTCATCTTATTAGCATAACAAAAGACACCTTTGTTGTTCTCATCATTTAGGAAATTCTGAGACAGAAACAGGGATGAATATCACATAACGTATTTCTTATTATATATCACAATATCACACTAGCCATAAAACCAGTGTGGATACTACAGAGAATCAAACTTCAGTATAATCTTTAAAGACAATTCTCAAGAACTCTGTTATCATTATGATCAGTGCAGTTCAGTCCAGGAACTAAATTCACTGCTGTAAATCACATTGAAAGAACTCAAACATTCCAAATCAGTCTCATTCTTATTGTAAGTTACAACAAAGGTTTTATTTTTAAAGTAGGCATTTTCACACCTAGGATAAAGACCACATTATTACTAACATATTGAGTTATTGGAACATAACTTTGTGTTTTTAAGGGAAACTTTAAAGTTTAGGAACCAGAGAAGTCTAGAATATAAACTGTTTACAAATAAATAAAAGGTTCGCTTGAAAGATTCACAAAAGTAAGAGGAAATCTACTGCCCTGACTGGTTTGGCTCAGTGGATAGAGCTTCAGCCTGAGGACTCAAGGGTCCCAGGTTCGATTCCAGTCAAGGGCATGTACCTTGGTTGAGGGCACATCCCCAGTAGGGGAGGTGCAGGAGGCAGTTGATTGATGTTTCTCTCTCATGTCTAGCTCTCTATCCCTCTCCCTTGCCCTCTGTAAAAACTCAATAAAATATATATTTTTTAAAAAGAGGAAATGTACTGTTATTTATCAAATAAAAAAAAATAAGAATGGTAGTAATTTTTATATCATTTATTCTCTGTCTCTAACTTTTAAATATTTTGGGTATGATATAACAAAAATGAGAAAAAGGCAGAAATAAAAAAATGGCAATGTGAGCAGTAATTATACCCTATTATTACTCTGCCATATGTTGAGAAAAGCAGGAGAGAAACACTGATTCATACTCTCACAGCTATGTCAGTGTTTACATTTTGTTTCTCCAACCACAAGCACTTATTGAGTATTTATGAACCATGCAGTTATAGATAGTAAAGTAGCAACCAACAATTCCCTCTGGTTAACGTGAAAACTTCACAGCATTTTGTCTGTTAAACTAAATATGTAGCAAATAACCATGAGTATTACAATATGGTCTATTTCAAAATCTCAAGTAGAACAAATAACTCATGAGGATTGTATGTTTTTACTCAGATGAGGTCCAGGTCAGGAGAGGAGCTTAAATTGTGTAAATGCACAACAGCACTGAAGAAAACTCTCAACCCAAATCAGCCCTTTTGTTTGTTATTTGGTGTGGGGACGAGGGGACTCTACTGTGGTAAAAGTAGAATGAAAGATTCGACTCCGAGAATGAGGAGACCAGCGAAGCCCTGGGGAAGAACACAGGCATTGGGATCAGGAGATGTGGAACTGGACTGCAACTATGACCAACTGGAGCTGAGTCTGGAAGGAAAAACTGAGAGAAAGTCACAGGCCCTGGGGTGGCTTCAGGTGATTTGAAGGAATCAGGAGGCTGGGACAGGCCCCAGCTGTACTAGGGATGGCAGCTCCCTTCCTAAACCCCACCCAGGCACTGGCCCTTTCCACTCTCCCTGACTTAGCTTGTCCGCATTCAGTGCGTTCATGTCATTATCTGGATGTAACAGGGAGGAGAGAACATACAACGCTCCTCCTTCTGTACTCTAAGGTTGTTACCTACAATTGTAGACCCCACTCTTCAGGGCTGTGGTCCAGCTTGGGAGAAACAGAAAATTTCCCTTTGCTTGCTTTCCTCCTCTCCTACTGCCAGTCTTCCCTGGGGCTCCTCCTCTTCCTTCCTTGTCCCCAGGAGGATGGCTAATGTTGTTGCTAGCTTTGGGCTCCAAGGGGTAAAAGACTCACAGGGCAAAGGTTACTAGGAAGAAAATTCTAAGTTCAGTTAATGCCATTGTTCTGCAAACTAGAAAGTGGCAGAAACTTCTGTTCAACTTGGCACTGTGAAGCAAGGAGATACTAGAGATAGTATGTTGATAGCATATTGGAAATATGATGATAGCATATTTACTTAAATAAAATAAAAATATTCTAAACACAGTGTTTACATCACAATAAGTCAATTGTAAAAAAATATTAGTTAAGTCATAAAGAATAGGACTTCTAAAATCACTGCATTTCCCCAAAAATCTTGTAACTTCCTGCTATAACGTCACTCTTATATTTCACACTCCTTACTACTCTTTTCAGATGCCATGGTCAAATGCCATTTCTCCCAGTATTTTCATTACTTCTTCTGTATGAAAGGATCTTATATTTTATTCTTATCAACATCACCTGGAGATGGAACACTGTATAAAACCAGTCTGCTTTTTAACCACTATAAACTTGGACAGATTCAAATATTTGCAACCATTATCAAATAAATCCATTTGAGATCTCATCCACATCTGAAGCATGTCTTAATTATCCTAAAAATGTGACCCCACATAATATCCCTTCCCATGTCCAGTTACCACAGTGCGCAACTATGGACTCTTCTGAGCTATATTACCAATGCTTATCACAGTTCAAGACATTCTCGGTGAATAAGGCTCTCTTCTTATAGAGAATACTAGAGGCCTGGTGCACAAAATTCGTGCATGGGTAGGGTTCCTAGGCCTGGCCTGCAATCAAGGTTGATTGGGGCCTTCCAGATGCTGACCAAGGCCTTCTTTCTGGCTGCCAGCCGGAGCCTTCCTTCATTCCGCACTGGCCCCTGATGGTCAGTGCACCTGATAGAGAGCAATCTGTCTTCAGGTCAAACTCCCGTGGGGACAATTTGCATATTAGGCTTTTATATAGCTAGATAGATGGTTGCATCAGTGCTGCCCACCTTTTCTTTATTGAAGACAAGTAACTGTGTTAAGCACTATGGGAACAAGCACGAGGCAGGTACTGTCTCTGACCTCAGAGAGCTCACCAAGCAGCAGGGGCAAATACGCCTCTATGTAGTACTTGCATCTCCTATGTACAGGATCAGCCAAGCAGCGTGAAAGCCGTTTCTGCCAATCAATTTGTTCAACAATCCCTGGGTCTTATGCTTCAGGATGGCTCTGGTGTTAACAGCATATAATCCTCCTAAATGCATGTTTACTGAAATACAGTCGTGACTTGCATTGTGCGTATCCCACACCACATTATTCTGGTATGCAGCCAGAGGCTGCTTTGAAATACTTCCCCACCCATATTAATACTATATAAATATAAATATTTTTATTTCTCACAGGTTTTCACTAAGTTTTAAATTAAATCTCTTGTGACCCATGGTTATATCACAAAAAGGTGCATTTCAGCTTAACGAATGGAAAATTAACTGTAAAACTTCTAACAATAATGGAACATTGAAGACATAATTCAAAAGGCACAGTCTGGGCAATTTTCACCAACTGTACGCAACTGAATTGAATGATTAGGTTGAATACAAAACGCTTCATGCTTTCTTAGCAGAAGAGTAAAATCCATCAAAATGCACCTAAATTTTGTCAAGACGATAGCAGTGAAAGTGAAGCAGAAAAATACAGAGTGTACGCTTATCCTCAAAAACAAATCGAGTTTAGACTTTTCTTTCTTTCTTTTTCTAAGGTCCAGTTATTCTCCAAGTGGTTTTAAACTGTAGGTAGATTTTGTTTGTTTGGAATGTGTGCTATTGCTATGAAGAACAGGAATAAAAGTTAAGCCCACTATCACGCCCCACCAACAGGCAGGGGGCTTGGATCCTCTCCCAGTAAACTACTCTCTGCTTCCCTTCCTCTCCGTGGAACTGAGGTGCATGATGGCCAAATGGAACTGTATCATCTGGAGTTGGCTTTTGATAAAATTACTTCAAAAGCGAAAGAGAGAAATAAAAGGCAGCTTCTGTTTCTCAGAAGCGTATCCTTTGAGAGCTCCTGAGAGGAGCATAGCTTACCTGAGTGAGAATGAAAAGCTGAACTGTTAAATCGCTTTCCCTAATTAAAGATCAATAGAGCTGTTATTAGACACTCATTCCACCCACGCAATTTAGGGTTGTCATGCTGCCTTCCGGTAAGGCTGTCCGTGCTTACCTCTAAATCTGTTTGCACACTTTTCCTATCGTCTATCTCTGTATTCTTCCTCCCTCCTTGGCTGTCTCCTCACAGAAGCGTCTGCTACATTACACGTAACAAGAGTGGCAGCCCCTATGAAGAAGGGAGCAGCTTAAATGTAAACAGTGGTGTTCTCCTCCTAAGATTTCAACATCCACAGAAATACTTTCTGGTAATGGTGTCACGGCTGCTCTGCAGACTTGTTATTGTGTTTGTGGAAGTTAATTATCTGATAAGATACACTGTGGTTATTACTGTCAGAACAAAAAAATGTACGGGTATGTTTGTTAATTCAAAGTGTTCCATTAAAATGAAGTACGTTAACTGGAGAACGGAATAATTATTCACCCCTAATTATTACTGCATAATCATTTGGACATTTTATAGCTGCACTTATTTTTCCTGAATGAATTACACTTTATGTTTAAAACCATTTGCATTTACAGTGTTTTATTATAAAAGAATATGCTGTTTTGTCTATATTTTTTATACTGAAGGCATTAGTTGAAAATCCAATGTTTAAATTGTTTTTCTACCTGTTGTAGAAAAGTGTCAACATTTGAGCAAATCATTAAACATACCAGAACCTACAACTCAAAGGCTGATTATGATTCCCTTCAAATATTTCAAGTGTGAAGCCAACTTTCCATGCAGAATGAAATGAAAGGCTTTGCTCAGAAGGAAGAGCAAGGGATTTCCTTATTACACTTTCCATTCCTGTTGCTTGATAGGGATAAACCATACAAACCTTATGAGAAAGAGAGGACAAATAATTTTTAAATGAAAGCCCTAACTTCAAGGGGTAAGTGTGGCTTCCTAGCACAAAACCCTACAGTTGTCACTATCACATTGAATTCTAGCAATAAAAGTGAAGCCAGATGCTCTCTCTACCCAGAAACAACCTCGTGGGAAAGTGCCTATAAATTGTTCTCCAGCCCTAGCCGGTTGCTCAGTGGTTAGAGCATCGGCCCATAGAGTGAAGGGTCGCGAGTTTGATTCCGGACAAGGAAGGGCACGCACCTCAGTTGCAAGCTGGATCCTCAGCCCAGACTGGGGCAGGTTAGAGAAGCAACCACTCAATGTCTCTCTCTGTGTCTCTCCCTTTTCCTTCTGCTCCCTCTGAAAATCAATTGAGAAAATACCCTTGGGTGAGGATTAGCCAAAAAAAATTAAGTAAGATTGTGTTCTAAGGCAGGTGGAAGGGAAAATACATGCATCCCTTTAGCCAGTAGATCTGCAAATTTCTAGGTGACAAATGTATATAACGGAGGACAAAAATTGTACAACCTGTCAAATAATATCTGCCATTTCTAAATCTCAGCAGTGTCTGGGATACTGAATAGTATGTGCATTCTTCTCTAAAGACATCCATCAGGCCATGTGCTCCTCCCGGGCCTTGATCCCATGCCCTCTGCATTCCTCAAAGCAAATCACTCTGGCCATCCATATCCTCCACCTTCTCAAATGGCTATGCTACAAAGAATTCTGATTTGTGTTGTCCACTCAAACCACAAACTTTGGCCTGTGTACACACATTTTCTATAACAATGTTCATCATTACATGCAAAAGGCAAGGGGATTAGGAAGACTGGTCATATAGAAAAACAGTCTGATTTGTTTCTTTTTTTTTTTTAAGTCCAACACATCATCATGTCTCTTTAATGTAGTCTCAAGATAGAAATAAAGAAATAATTTAGACCACTAATTACAAAATAACATAAATCTCTGGTCAGGTGGATTAATTTATTATAAGTGACGAGATGCCCACTGGCTACTCTGTTGTTAAAGCAAAAATAGAAAATAAGACTGGAAAGAAATGTTTACTCTACGTGACACCTTCACCACCGGCTCTCTCAGAGCAATCACCACCAATGAAGAACTACGCCCACAGAAAGCCAAGTGTTGGCTTATTCTTTGTAGAGCAATTGCTTCTTTAACATCACACACCTAGTCTTACCACTTAAAAATATGTCAAGTTGCCCTAACCGTTTTGACTCAGTGGATAGAGCATTGGCCTGCGGACTCAGGTATCCCAGGTTCGATTCCGGTCAAGGGCATGTACCTTGGTTGCAAGCACATACCCAGTGGGGGGTGTACAGGAGGCAGCTGATCGATGCTTCTCTCTCATCGATGTTTCTAACTCTCTATCCCTCTCCCTTCCTCTCTGTAAAAAAGTCAATAAAATATTATATATATATATATATATATATATATATATATATATATATATGTCACATATATATGTCAAGTTATTAGAGTATCCAATTTGCCAACCATGCCAAACTAGACAAATTTCAACCTGATTACATGCAGATAAATCCATGGAGACTTGTATGTTCACCATGTACTTCCAGGTTTATGAAACTATGAGAGTAAGCCTAATTATTTTGTATTGCTTTCCAAAATATACCATTTCATATAGACTAAAATGATTTCTGGTGTTCAATCTTAACTAAAATATTAGAGACTACATCAAAACAGTAGACTTTTACATGTTTAAAAAGCTAGTTATATAAACAGATAGTAACATTGTTACAAGCAATTATACAATCATATAAATCAAATATAGTAAGGCAAAATGTTCAGTAACTTTCAGTGTGCCCGTACTGTGCTATGTGATTCATATCAACTACCTTTGGATTAAAACTCACGACTTTACCACTTTAAAATTCCAAGTGGGATTTTTGCAGTCTCAGAATTATGTCTAAAAATCTGAAACTGAGAACAAAAACTATCAGGTATCCCAGGTGTTAGAGCAATGAGCAAGCCAGCAACCTGTGGAAACAACCTGAGGAGACACCACAGCAGGTCTTACTGCCAGCATCCATCTAGTCCTACCAACCCCTCCACAGCTGCCACAAAAAAGAGGTTCTGAGAGGTGCCATGATTCATTAGCTTTGAGGGGAGCCCGGTATTGACAGTAAGAGTCCACACTCTCTGCTCTCTATGGAAAGGGGAAGGATTGATAAGGTTTCAAAATAGCATTCAAAAGAGTGGGAGTGCCTGCAGGCAGGGACGCTGGACTCATTCCTGGGATAAGTTGGATGCTCAGGGCCCCACTCTGGTGCTGTCACTCTGGTGGGGTGCATTTCAGGGGCAGGCAGCCCCTGAAATATGGTACCTTGCCCATTCAATCCCCCCTCTACTGCCACAGGTCCCCTAGCATGCATCTCCTGAAGGCTGGACCTGAGCCTGGGACAAGCACTCACATCTGCTATAGAGATTTCTGAGGGGTCAGACCAGCTGGGATGTCTATACAAGCAAGACTGACATGGACTCTGGTGATGTGTGTCTGGGAGACAGTTTTGGAAAACCGCACCCCTAGGGTTCAGAGGGTGTAGAAGAAACGAATCGCCTAGTATTTTCTGTTCTCCCACATGAAGAGATATGAGGTTGGGCTGCCCAGGCAGTCAGGACACATAGTGGGAAACCCAACTCAGGGAGCACATACAGCTGAAAGATTCCTTCAGGATACAGTAAGTTAGAAGAGTATGGCTAAAGCATCAGGTTTGCTTAAGGTACAAATACATGAGGAACGGGGAAAAGTAAGTGTGGGTCATCTAGAGCGCCAGCTTAAAGGAATCCCAAAGGCTATGAACAAGGGATGCTCATGGGTTAGAGCCAGGGTGGAGAGGGTGAGGGAAGGCAGTCACATACCAAACAAAAGTTTTGCATGTCTTGTTTGAGTCAAATAAGTTCAGATCACCAGAGATTTTGTTTTTTGATCTTTTTCAGTTTATCAAACAATATCTGTGAATATTTATCCAAAATCTCTCATCGAGCAAAGGAGAGGGTCACTCTTTGAACCCATGATATTCCTCTCTCACCCACTGATGTGGGCAGGAAGGAAGGGAATAATAAAATAAAGAGGACAGGTGCAGTGCCATGATGGCGGGGAGACAGCAGGTCACCTGTCAAGGCTCTGCACGCTAAAATTACCGGTGAGATTAGGGGTCCATGTTAAATGCACAGCTACAGGTGGGCATCACAGAAGGAGCCTGGAAGGACCATGCTTTCAGCAGTTAAAGGATCACAGGGGAAACTGAGAACGCGACTCTGCTGAATTCTTTGAGAGGAGGAAAGATTAGGGAGGTAGGTGGTGAGAAACTGAGGCAAAAAATTCTTGTATGTGTAAGGATGAACACAGTGTGTGTGTGTATGTGTGTGTGTGTGTCTACACATGCCCTCAGGGGGAAGGGTGTCTCCTTTTTTATTTTTTTTAATATTGTGGCAATGTGGACACTCTTACTCCAATTCCATCTATGCAAGAGTGTTTGGAAAGTATCAATTTTTTAAAATCAGAAAACAAAATAAGGACAAAATGGGAGTCTAAATGAATAATCCTAAATCTGAGCTACCTAATTTTCTAGACAAAATAATACAGTGATTTCTAATTTAATTATAAGATAAGCAGGCTAATATCACTGAAATGATTGCTTCACTAGATGAACTTAAAGTGCTACTAAAGAAAAGAGAATGTGGAAGGCAGATAAATGAGTAAGGCTTGAGAAGTTATTTCTGAGAAGCTGAAGGATAATAGTGGTAGTGAACACACATCATTTAAATGAAACGCAGCAAAGGGAACAATCATTTGCCCAAGACGCCAAACATATAAACATCAAAACAGCTTAGAAAATGGACCCGGAAAATATAGCAATATAGTCTCAAGTCTTATTTTATAAAAATACCTAACCAAGTATTTTGTATATAGGAGCTTGAAAATTGCTAATATGGAATACTAAGGGCCCAGTATTTTTTGTGCACTCAGGGGGGTCCCTCAGCACAGCCTGTGCCCTCTTGCAGTCTGGGACCCCTTGCGGGATGTCCACCTGCGTGCCTAGCCAGCCTGGGTGAGGGGCTGATGGCTGTTTGCAGGCTGGCCAAGCCCCCCAGTGGGAACCCTTACCCCATGGGGGTATGGCCAGCCTAGGTGAGGGGTTGAGGGCCGTTTTCAGGCTGCCCACAGCTCCCATTGACCCAATGTCCCAGAGAGGCTGGCTGGAATCAGGTTTCTGGGGTTTATTTATCTTCTATAATTGAAACTTTGTTACCTTGAGTGGAGGCCTAGGAAGCCTCCTGTTTATTTCAGCTCCGTGGCTTCTATAATTGAAACATTGTTGCTTGAGCAGAGGCCCAACCGGCCTAGTCAGACAGTTGCAACAGAAGCCTCCTGCTTGTTCCAGCTCCGTAGCTGCTGGTCGCCATCTTGGCTGGGTTAATTTGCATACAGCCACTCTGATTGGCTGGTGGGCATGGCCTGGGTGTCTTGGAGTGATGGTCAATTTGCATATTACTCTTTTATTAGATTAGACGGAAATGTGCTCAATTGAAATCGCCTAAAATATAGCATTTAATTTAAAGGGTCACAAATCTAAAGAATAATCTCCAAAAATTATTTTCTATCCAACTAGTGCTTGAAGAGTCTGCTTCATTCAAAAGTTCACAGCTTACAACTGTTATAAGCTACTCTATACATCATTTTTGTGGTTCAGTGTGAAAAACAATTGTATCTATCAAGTACTCAGTTTTACAGCATTAAGTTAAACAACCAAGGAGGGCATTGGGCTGAGGGAGTCTCATTTCTCAAAGCCCGAGGTTGTCCTAACGCCATTGCAGGCCAAAATCTTTGCCCCTATAGCCTCACGCTTAGGAAACCAAAACAAATGCAAAGGACAACAAGTCAGTCATAAGCAGCCATACAAGGTTTAAGCTACGGCCAATCAAATGGTTTCCTTTCTTTGCTTCCACTTTATACCATTCTTTGCCCTGGCCCCTGTTTGCAGAATGCTCCTAATCATTCACCACCCTTCTCCTCACTTTCATCTCAAATAACCTATGTGTAAGTTGTAACATCATTTTGCATGTCAAAGGGTCTTCTTGTTCATGACAATTCAGTCAATCTAACACTAAAGAAACCTTTCCAATAACCTTTTTGGCTTAAGTTACTGCTAGATCTTCTCACAGTGTCCACTTCTTCAGAGACTTGAAAATAAGTTTAGTGGTACAGAAGCTTGCTATTGACACAGAATGAGATTCAAGTAGTTTATGGAAATGGTTTTCATCATTTGATACCAAAGGCAAAATAAAGAGGAAAATATTACCTGAATTGGACATTAGTTTTCCCCCTAAAGAATTTGACACTAAATATATTTGCAAAGTATGCTGACTAGAATTTTCATTTCAACTCTGCACCTGTCTCAAATGTGATCCTTTCATGCTGTTTTGGGTGCAGCAGGAAGTCACCTAGACTGAGAGTGACATACTGGGTGTCTTGTAACCCAAATTTAACTCTGCCGTCTTGCTACTACTTACTAATTTGCTACTTTGTATTTTTAAAAAATTAAAAAGTATGCAAACGTAAAAGATAAATATTTTCTAATGGATGAGACTAATTATAATATACTCTTAGGAAAGCACAATTTCATGACTAAATCAAACCTTGTATCTGAAAGTGATCCTTTTCAGATAAATACATTAATATGCAAATAGATTATGAAATTTTTAGTTAAGGACTCAAGTATGATATCCATAGTTAACAAGAAAAAGGAAAACCTTTGTTTTCCAACATTTAAATTTTGTTATTGTGTTTGTATTTTCACAGGCCTTAACCTCCTTAATCTTTCTGTTCTAATTATGCCAATTAAAAATAACAAGTGTCATGGAAAATTTCATGTGGAAAAGAATCAGAAATTCCCATCTATTTCCCATATTAAAATAAATTTATCAAACATGAGAACTTAGGTATTTTTAACAAGCACTGGTATTTACTTCCTATCATGATTTCTTTATACATCTTATGGTAACATTCCAAGCTAATTCATATTAGCTACTGAGTTTTACTCTTTGGTAGCTATAGCTTTCTCAAAGCTTGTTTCGCTGTAGGTCACAGTAATTGCCTTCATTATTTTTTAAGTTTAAGTGACACGTAAGCAAAAAGCACATGAAATAATGTTTGGCGTGGTTGTGCCATCTTTTTCATGTTATCATCACTTCTTTCCCCATTCTGAGCTTGAGTCTGCTCCATCTGCCTCATTATAAGCTCACAACCCTCTGGGTGGTGATGGACTGTACGCATGGCCCGAACTGCACTTATCACATTTTCCATGCTCTATAAATTATTAATAACAGCAGCAGTAACAACATATACTTTTCTTAGCCTAAGGGGAAATATGGACACTGCAACTGTCACTGACTCACACTCCTGTCAGTTCTCTAACTGATGCACCCTGGGGTGGTGATTTCTAAGATCACTGCTTTTTGTTCTTTTATTCCATTTTTAATTCTCTCCTTCAATAAATGAAACAACTTAATTTATTGTTTCCTGTGTTTTGCTTTATCCCTCTACTTTCTTTGCCAGCACATCTACTGCCTCCTCCTGAATGCCTTTGCTGCTGAGGAAAATATCTTTGCTCATGTACGCTTATTTGGCGTAACTATTGCACTAAAGCAGGTTTCCCAACCTCCGTACTACTGACATGTGGTTTGTGTGGTTTTTCAGAGTGGGGGGCTGTCCTGTGCATTGCACATTAATTTCTCCCCAAAGAAATTGACACTAAATGTATTTTCAAAGCATATTGACTGGAATTTTCAGCTTCCAACTATCAACCCTTCACCCAAGGAGACACACTGGAACATGGTCAAACTATTCCCTTAAGTATGTCACATTGCTTGAATTAATACAGAGTAAAAAATGTGATAAATAAAAAATGAGAATTATGGTAAACTCCACATATATACACACACATCCTAAAAATATCTTAAATGTGCAGTCAAGCATTTAAGACGCCTAAAGTCAATACCAGCGGAAATAAGTCAAACTCCAATGCTGAGGATTATTTTGGTGAAAAAAAAAATTAGTTCTGCTACTTGGCTGACCTGAAATAGAGCTCTAAGCAAAGAACTAGCCATGATTTAACACCCAGTATGTCTTAAGATCCAATTAAAATAAATCCTTCTAACAGCACTTTTATAAAATCACTGAGCTTGTTAAAAACATATAAAATGTTTGGCTCCCCTGAGCTACGTTATGATTAGGGTACATTCAGAAATGAAACACGCGCAGGCGTGCACACACACACACACACACACACACCCCTTCTCATTTCACAAGGACACAGTGCATTTCAAAACGAGCTATACTTCGCTATTCTCCCCAATTTCTTTGCTTCCTTCACTGAACTAACCAAGGTCCCCTAACTTGGATATTTACTATAAATCTGGATATGTCAAGATGCACTTAATCTCCAATGCATTGGAAAGGCCTTATAAATTCCAACCAAAATGACCAATGAACAAATTCCTTTCTCTCCTATGATCAGTACACACATATCGATATCAGCTTCCTTTGTTTTAAGCACTAGCCAAGATAGCATTAAATAAATGTTCTAGATACTTGGGGCTCCCTTGGAGGCCTTAGAAAGTATAGTTTAATTGCTTGTCGTCTGCAGTGGATTCATTCTGGGTTTAAATTCTGGTGTCCAATCCCTCAATTTCTGTGTGACTCAGCCTCTATTTCCTCATAATCCAGGGCAAAGGGTGATAATATTCATACCTATTTTAATTGTAAAGTTGAAATGTAAAGGCTCTAGGGCAAGCCTTGTCATAGTGAGTGCTTATACGTTAACTACCATTTTGTGTGTTACGTGACACTGAGTCAGCTTCCTGGTGACCCTATGTATGAGTGGCATCCAAAATGTTCTCTACAGCCCTGCTCAGCTCCTGCATACTCAGACTTATGGCTTCTTTTATGGAGTCAACCATCTCATATTTGGCGTTTCTCTTTAATTACTGTCTTCTAATTTTTCCAGTATTATTGTCTTCTTCAAAGAACCCTGTCCTTTCACGGTGTACACAAAGTAGGACAGCTTCAGTTTTCTCATTGGGGCCACCAGCAACGTCTCAGATTCAGTTTGCTCTAAGACGCAGCTGTTTGTTTAACTAATGTTACAAATATATTAATCAACGAATGTGCTTCAAAGACAACATTTTATCACATGGAAACTGCACTCTATCCATCCCAAAACTTCTTCCTGCTTTGCTTTATGTTATCCCCCTTTGCCAACTCTATGACCAAAAATGCCTGGTAATCCTACTGTGCTTACTAACTCCACTTCCCATCCAACAAGCAATGAAGCCCTATAATTCCGCCAACATCATCACTAACATTCCAGGAACTGTTCAATTATATCCATCTTCTCGTGTCACCTTCAGATCTGAGACTTTCTATCCATCACCTCCCTTCCATCCCTACAGTCCCCATCCTGGTCCAGCCCCTCTCTATAAAAACTTCTAACTCACCTATTTATAGCATCCCTACTCCAATCCATCCCACAAGGTGAAACACACATCGGCTCATTAAGTCCCTGCAGACATACTGAAATGTGCCTCCCCGACCCCAGGATGAACTCAAACCTCAGAGCATGAGCAAGAGGACTTGAGGACTTAAGCCCTGTCTCTCTACATCATTCTGCTCCCCACACAGACCTATACACCAACCACAGCAAACTACCTCCAGGTCCCTGACAAGTGGCATTCTTCCTGACATTTTTGTGTGTTTTAGCATGGCTGCCTGTCATGTCAATCTCCATGAAACTATCTATTTAGCTCCCTTTCCAAGTCTTTAAGCTTCAACCCTCTTGAAGCAGCTTTGGAATTTCCTAGGGTTGAGAGAGGTCTCTCTATTCCCTTCCTGTAACTTCCTGAACCTACTTTAAGAACTTACCATTGCATTGAGTTTGTTGACTTTCTTAACTATCACCCCCTTTAAAATTTATTGCCAGACATTAACATAAGTTTTGTCTATTGTTCACAAAAAAACTATTCAGTGCTTGGCACACACTAGCCCTCCCAAATATGTTACTATACAAGAAGGTTCAATAAATGAAAGAAATGAATAAAATGCATATTGGGGAAAATTAGAAGTTCCATTTTGTTTTGAAGGGCCAAGATGAACAAAAGCATCATCAAATGGCATTTGTAAATGGCTCATGTACATAAGACAGCCATAAAAAATATTGCCTTTTAATGTAAAAAAGAAAGATTTACAGCCTAAAACTGGTTTTCAAGTTCTATCTTATAACTTCTAAACATGAAGTCCCAGCATTCATGGTGGTCAGGTTTGTTCTCAGAAACCAGTGAGACTGAAATGGGATGTCAGTTATAACTTCTAAGCCAGCAAGGCTGGCTTCCCTGTGACACTGATATCCCTGAATTATTAACAGACCGTGGCATCAGAAGCAGTGGGGATGGCACTTAGGATGTGAACAACACATTTATTTAGTTTGAACACAGATGACTCAGAGGGAGGGGAAGAGGAAGCAGTTACTTTGATCGGCTGTGGGTCTCCATGCCTTTGGATCTGAGCCCCCACTGGTCTCCCCACTCCTTTTGGGTGCAAGCCTGCAAGCCACTGTGTCTCTTTCTTGCTGTCTCCGCTGACAGCTTCTCTGTGTGACAACTGGGAATGAAGTGTGAAAATAAAGCACAGGCCACAATTTAAATGGGAATTTCAAACTGTAGTTGTCTTTTTAAAAGTTTTGAATTCACTAAACATCCAGGAAAAAAAAAATACCTTCCTTGGGAGGGCACATAGACAGGGGAGAAAGAATAAACAAGGCAAAATCAATTCACTCATCTTCCTTACCAGGCTCTACACCACCCTGACTGTCCTATGACCCAGGGGTCCTCAATTAATTGTTCTGACCCAAGTTAATGTCAAATATTTGACCTTTCTAGACAAAAGCTTCCCATAAGTTAACATCCACGCCATCAAACTTACGTTTCTTTTGTTATGTGTTCTTTTCTCTTTAAAGAGAAGAGAAAAACAAAAATATCATTTGCCATGATATGAGACGGAAGAAGCCAAACTCCTGTTTCTTCATAGTCGTTTCATGTGTGTCTGTCTGTCTATTTGTCTCTCTCTCTCTCTCTCTCTCTCTCTCTCTCTCTCTCTCTCTCTCTCTCTTTCTCTCCACAGTGCCCCCTTTCCCACAGTCTTTTACCATGTCTCTCTAAGAAGGGTTCCAATGTCCAAGTTCAAGGAAGGGGAGAGAGAAATTATAGTATTTTGATGCCTGTTTGCTTTAAATAGGATTAAGATTCCAGGAGAAGAGGAGTACTATTATCAACCCAAATCTCCTAAAACCCTTACCACAGACCAACAGTTTCTGGGAGGCACTGTGTATTTTCCAGTACTTTGGCAGAACAGAATCTTGCGTGTGTTAGATTATGGGCATAGATGCCTACATTTATACTCATTCTAATAACAAATCAAATTGACGGGATGATTTGGAACCTATCCTCTAAGATATGGGTTAAAGTCAGGTCTACTAGCTCGTAGCAAAGGTCATGTGAATAACCTCAAGTAACATGCTTTGGTAAAGAGTAAAATAAGGTACACAGGTAGGCACTTACCACACTGGCCCCACATGCTGAGCGACACCATGTCACCGTGTACATCAGAAACACTATCTTGAGGAATTCTGAGTTAAACTGGAGGCACATATAAGGTTGGGATGGAAACTGGAAGATAGCAACAGGACCGGCAACCCTTACCTCAATAATCTTCTAAAAGGATTACATCTTTGCTAGCAGAAACCATAGTTTATTCCTACCGAGTTCTGAGAATCCCAAAGCTGTCAATTCTCATCCTACTCCTAGCAACACGCCACAACCTCAAAGCAGTTTATTCATTACCATGCAATTTCAGCAAACCACATTTTCTTAACTTGGTTTCTGACACGGAAATTGAGGTGTTATAAATTGTTCTCCAAATTCCTACTTGTGAAATTGTTTCAAAATTTCTGTACTTTCCACAATTATGTGAAAAATAAGTGAGCCATGACAGTACCCCCTCATTCACTGTGATCATCTCTGCTATTAAATGGAATGATTTCAATGGAGAGTTCCTACCACCGTTAAGGGTGATGTATTAGACTGTAATTTTATATTCAAAGCACTGTCAGGATAGAATGTCTCTAACCCTTGAATTAAAATTGCTAAACACATTCTCTTTCAAAGTGCTCGCCACTTATGTTGCTGAAAAAACATGTGGTTTAGGAAATAAATATTTACTGAGCTTCCAAGGTAAAATAACAAACAGCAGTAAGCTGCTCCCTCCAATGAGACAGGTGTCATGACTGAGATCCTTGCCAAAGAAGGCTTGTTCTCCACTCGCTCTCCTGCATGCTGACTCTGCCTCCACCACAGTCCTCACAGCTTCCTCTTTGGCGAGGCTCTGAGTGCTGAATAGACGTCGCATCATATGTGCATTGAAATACGTGTATTCAATTTAGGAAAAGGTTTCCGAATGTATAAATTACTAATTCTAATTACCAACGACTTACATTTTATGCTGCCTCGCTATTAGAAAAAGGGTAATCAATTAGCCGGGAAGTAAATTAATCTCCTTCAAATCCTTAATGTAAGCCAGTTCAAGGAGATTAAATGTAGTACTGAAATATGTCCTATAAATCTTACATATTAAATAATATGGCTCTGTTATTTCTGTTACATGGCTAGAAATAAATCAGTTAGAATAATAACGTGTATGTTATAAAATCAACTTAATTAATCAAAGAAGAAGTAACAGAAAAAATTAAAAAGAGAAATTGCTGTAAAAGCTATAAGAAGCATAAAGAGCTAACATTAGAAAGCCATTGTTGAAAAGGAGCCTCCGTTTTCAATTATACCACCTGTTCCTCCTTGAAAGCTAATTAAAATACACCTTAGGAAACATAATCTTTTACAAGTTTAATTACATCTCTTTCCTCTTTTCATTCCTCAAAGCAGAAAGGACTACAATTCCCAGGATATGCTTTCCACTCATCTGCTAGGTGTCCTCCCCTATTGGTCCTTTTTTGCCGACATTCATGAGCGGCTGCCTGCCTGCCTATCCATATGTGTGTAATCATGAGATGAGAAGTCTAGTAGAGACATAATTTAAGAACTATTAAATTTGATAGTAATTTTATACTTATACATATCTCTCTCTACATTGACTATATACAGGGATAAGCAAAAGTGGCTGCTTTAGTTATCACATTCATGGGATGCCTCACAGTGTTTGGGCTTTAAAAGGTGCTAGACCCCTGGTCAGCGTAGGACAAGATAATGCACAGTGACCTCCACCAAGGTCTGAGAACATTTCCCCACAAAACATGTCAGAATATTTGTAAAGCCTTAATATTAACATACCACCTCTTCATTTATGAGTGTAACATACATGTATCATATTCAATGGGGCAGTAAAATAGCAATAGGATTACATTAGGCATTTAGGACATTCTGGCCCATAACAATGTGTTAAGTGTATGTGGTTCATCTAAACACTAGAAGAATACATTATGTATTAGGCAAACAACATCCTTTTAACACAAGTAAAGCCCAAGTAAGAATGTCAAAGTACTTATTAAGCCCCTTCAATGGTACGCTGACTCCTGTAGGGATACACACTCTTAGTAAGAAAACAAAAACTAACAACAGAGCTCCCACTGAGACTGGCACTTGAGCTATAAATAATTAACCTGTTGTTTTTTTCTCCCCTTAACATACATCTTTGGAAATTTCTTTGTCAATACTTAAGCCAAGATGTTATCTAATCTAATAAAAGTGATATGCAAATTAACCCTCACTCCATTATACCTAAGCCACGCCCACCATCCAAGCCACACCCACCAGCCAATCAGAGCAGATGTATGCAAATTAAACCAGCCTAAATGGCAGCCAGCAGCCACAGAGCTAGAGCAAACAGAAGGCCAGCGATGGAGGAAACTGCCTGCCTAGGCTGGCTGTGGCTTCCGCTCAAGGCAACAAAGTTTCAATTATAGAAGATAAATAAATCCCAGAAACCTGCTTACGGCCAGCCTCGCTGGGACCTTGGGTCAATGAGAGCTGTTGCCAGCCTGCAAACAGCCCTCAGCCCCTCATCCACGCTGGCCAGGCACCCCAGTAGGAACCCGAACCCTGAAGGGGATGTGGGAAGCCTGAAAATGGCCCTCAGCCCGTCACCCAGGCTGGCCAGGCATGCCAGCAGGTGGACATCCCCCGAGGGGTCCCAGATTACGAGAGGGTACAGGCCGGGCTGAGGGACCCCCCCCCCCACCGAGTGCACACATTTTTGTGCACCAGGCCCCTAGTACAGTCATAACAACTGATTTGCAGAGTGATTCCCTTATGAGAACTTTGCACTGAACATGCCATTTAAGGGAATCGAAGGGTAGTAAAATGCGATGTGCCTACAGGAGTATGTTCTCATTAAGCATCAAAGATGTGATGCTAGTAAATCAGGAGTTGCTTTTGTTCCACTCTACAAGTTCAAGGAGCAGGCATTCTTCTCTGTAGCTCCTCTCGGTCAGGCCTATTATGGTTATTCTGAGGTTCTGGCAGGTTGTTGGCTATTTGCTTTTTATATGGGGGCGTTTTTTCTGTTGCCATTTTGGTTTCAGCATTTGATTGTTTATAGCAATCAAGACTATGATTTCCAGGCTTTAAGAGAGAAAATGTCTAAAGCCTTTTAAACTTTGATTCTGGATAGATGCATTTTCACCATCCTTCCTGAAAGGAACATTTCAAAGCATGTTTTTAATAAGCATGGCTTTCCTTGATTTTCAACATCATAATTTTCACGAGAGGACTATAAAGAAGGAACAGCAAGCTTGGAAGAATAGGTGGACCTAATCCAAGAAGATAAATCACTTACCTGTGGCACACATGAAGCTGCATTTTTTTTCTACAAGGCAGGGTTTATAGTTGTGAGTACGTGAAATGCAAGTCTATTCTTGTATTGTTTATTAGTTGTTGTATTATTTTCTATAAGAACACCTGTAAACCTCCTTATGCCCCATCCTATACGTTTTATGATGTCTCTCCAATGGGATCTCTTCAATTGTATTCAAATCTGATGCATTCATGATTTGTCAGATTTGAATGCCAAATTTTCAGAAACACAGGGGGAAACTGAGGCCCTATAAAGTCACTTCTTTGAGAAATGGTACTTCAAAACTTGGATGAGAATCTCTTTCATGGAATTATTCTGGGTTGAAAAAATATATTAGATAGATAGATAGATAGATAGATAGATAGATAGATAGATATAGATGACATAGATATAGACATTGACATATAGATATAGATATAGATATAGATATAGATATAGATATAGATATAGATATAGAAACACACACATACATACACTTATACACAGGGAGGGGAGAGAAGGGGAAGGATTCCAGTAGCTTTCCATTCCAGGCAAAACAGCTAACTTTATTCAGACATTTAAGGAAAATTGAGGAGCCTCCATATTTGGCTCCAATATGCCTCTCAGAACATATCTCTATATATCATCAAAAAGGAGGAAGGCAGGAGAAAGGAGGAGGAGGAGGAGGGAGAAAATCAAACATAGAAAAACTCCTTCTGATCCAAACATTGTGTCCTTGTGACAGGTAGTCTTCCAAAGATGTACCTATCCCACTCCATAAGCTTTCCTCCCCTGATGGAGATAGTCTGTTCCCTCCTCTTTAACGTGGCTGGGGGTTTGGGCTGCAGTGACCAACTGAGTAAGCGAGAAGCATTGCCTGTGACTTGCGAGGCCAGGTCATAAAGGAATCAGCTTCTGCCAGCAATTCCCCTGGCAGTCTCTCCTCGCCCTCCACTCCCCCAGCTCCAAGCCTGTTTCAGAACATGTACCTTAGAAATGCTGAGACAAGAAATAAGCATTCTAACCCCTCTGAAGCTGCCATGGAGGACAACACCACGGAGAGGCCACAGATAGAACAAAAGAGAGATCCCAGGAGCCCTCACTTGATCAGCCCCCAGAGGTTCCGGACTTGCCAGGATCAGCCAGCAGGTGTGTGAGAAGTGAGCTTTCCGATGATCCCACCTAGCTCTTCCAGAGTCTTCCTACTATTGCCCAAGATACTGTGGAACAGAGAAAAGTCATTTCCACTGCACCCTGACTGAATCCCTGACCTACAGAATCCGTGGACATAGAGATGTCTTTTTTTTTTAAGCCGCCAAGTTTCATGCAATTTGTCCAACAGCTGGAGTAACTGAAACACTTCCTCCAAGCTGTGTAGTCAACAAACCCAATTGCTTGAGCAAACATATCCATTACGTGGCAGAAATGTGTTTTGTATATCACTCCTTCTCCCTATAACCATTTTGCAAATCATTCTGACTTTGCAGGTCAGGACTGCAGAGCTCAGAGAAGCTAACGATGTGTCCCCTGTCATACAACTGAAAGGTAGAACCAAAGCTGAAATCCAGGGTCTTCTGACTGTCAGGTCCATGATCCTAGCTCTCTCGCTAGCTCGCCTTGAGGTCCACACTGCAGGAAAGGCCATGGTACTCGGTCCCAACTATCACTCTGGGCTCAGAAAAACTAACCTCACGTGTTTTCTCCCTTCTCAACGAACCTCAATCACAGACACTGAGTCATATCATTTTCAGACAAATACTAAATCATCCTTATGTCTAGATATGTTGAAATAATATATGAAGTAGGAAGTTATGTTAAAGTTGGTTAAAGGGAAAGTATTTAGGAAGAAGAGACTTATTTGAACAATATTAAGGGTACCTACTGTGTTTTGACCTAAGGGTGACAAGTTGCACTTTGGCAAAAAGCGGTCTTATGAATTAAAATTGCATTTATCTCTTTAACAATGAATGTGTTCATTCTAGGAATTGCACTGCTCACTGTGGGCATATGATTAATATGCATGTGCTCAGACAACATTCACAAACTTGAGAATCCTACAGATACAAAAGTGATCCGTTTCCCCCCAGTCTGAGGTTGTGAGTAAATTTCTGCACCTTTGAAGATGCTGTTCTGGGAATGAGTTGTGTTTGCATCAGAAGCCGGATGTCAGACTGACCTGTCCTGATATTTTCAAGGGCAAAGGCATTACATTTTTATTCCAATGGAACAAGCTCATAAAAATGCCACCCTTATATTCTGGAGACTTCAAGAGAAAGCTTTTCTTTGGCAGTGAATGAAAACAAAGGCAAAGATAAAAGGAATCATTTCTTAAAAGAAACAAAAAGGCCAACATAAAGGGATGCATAAATGCAGAAAGTGTGTGTGTCGGGGGGGGGGGGGGGGGGGGGGAGCGGGGGAAGGAGGTGCATTATATCTGGACTGAGAGTTGAGAAGAAGCGCGGCCCCATGGACCAAATAGTCTCCCTTTAGTAATATTAAAGTTTTGGGAGAAAAGACACTTTTGAATGTTCCGTGAACAAAACTGACAGCCACAACGTTTCCATTTTGTTGGTGTTCCAGAAGAACCCCTGTGGGCAAACTCTGCATGTATTCCAAACTGAGTGTGATGTGTCTGTCTCAAGGCAACAAACACATTGGGAATAAATTGCACACCAGCCCGTATTTTGGTTGTATATGATGTCAATCAACTGGTTGGACTGATTTTTACCATAAATGGCCTGTTTTACAACCGACTCAATGGTGGGCTTGTGCAAGTACCATCCAAACCTACTGACATAGAACAGAGGCGCTCAAAAATAGCAAGCAATAATACTGCCACACAAGAGGAACAGGCCAATGTAACTGAACCAAATCTAGTCACATCTTTGTTTTCAGTGCAAGTATTTCCCAAAACAGTATCTTATATTACCTTCATCATGAAATACTTTTTGCTTACAAAAAAAAAAAAAAGGCAAATGACCACCATGTTCTCCTTTATTATGCCACAATGCTGGACTCTGCCTTTGAAACTAAAAGACTCATGCCAGATTAGGCTGTTTTCTTTTAAATTCTACTTTTGGTTGTTTTCAGCAGCTCCTTTTAATAAACATCGGTCCAGTCAGCCCCTTGGGAACATGTTCAAAAACAAGTGTTCTCATCTGAATTCTAAGGGATTCTCCTAAGGGAGACAATAGCCCTTTGAAAGCAAGCAAATGCTCACGAAACATCTCTAATCCTTGAACTTCTTAATCAAGTTCAATGTACAGTGCACAATATGACCTGATTTCATACTTAATCAAAAAGAGAGCTGTCAGCTTCCCTGACACCTTCTAAGACATCACGTTGTTAAGAATATGAGTATTCCATGACAAATTAGTTTTGAGGCTGCCTTGGTCCAGCATGGGATTATACAGAGAAAAATTCAAGACTGAATACAGCTAACCTGGAATATGAGTTTGTGTACACTACACAGGAACAAGCCGGTGTTAGACATGTGTATGGAAGCAGAGGATGAAAAGTCCCCAAGTTCAGGCCTACAACACAAAACCATGTCATGAAGAATTAACACATATTGTAATTCTCACTGAAAGGAATCCCAAGGGTGAATAAATATCTGTTATCCTTTAGACATGATAACCTACATTATAGATACATTATCTTCTTTAACCTTTACAACATAAGGTGAGATGCCTCATTTTAGAGATAAATAAAAGGAGAGTCAAAAACCTGAAAATGTGCCCATGTTTATACAGTTATAAATGGCAAAGCTGAAGTTTAGGCCAGTTGTTTTGACTAAAAGGCCCAGAAACTCAGTCCTAAGAAGGAGCCATCCTAATAGAAGTAATAAATCGCACAAAGATGAGAAAAAAAAATTATCTTTGATTTACTGAAACCAAGATAAGTTTCAATGCACTTAAAAATAACCAGAAACCTTATATGCATGTATGCATAACCCCTGGACACAGACAATAGAGTGGTGAAGGCCTGGGGCAGGGAGGCAGACATGGGGGGGGAGGTGGAAGAGGTCTATGGGGGAAAAATACAAACAGACATTTTGAATAATAAAGATAAATAAAAGAAAAATAACTGCCTAAGGCATAGGTTAAATGTTAAAAGCTAAGTCTTCTGACTTTCTTTATACTCTATCAAGGCAGAGAACTAAACAAAAGTGGATTAACCAGACCAACCCTTTACAAGCGTTTAACATCTCTATGACGCTAATGTATAAGACACAGTATTTCCTCTGGGAGATAAAAGCCTGTGCAAGATTGGTTTCTCACCCCTTTGACTGAAAGAAAAGTCAATTAATGTTCTCCTGGGAGACCTTCCATATGATTCCAAAGAGCAAGAAACATGTTGGACACATTTCTGAATGCAGTGAGTGCTAGACTCTACTCAAAATGCCCCATATATATATTGCGTGTTCAATCAAATCCAGCCCTTAGGTTTTACAGGTTAAAAGAAATATATGGAATTATGGCAGAAAGCGGAAAAAAATATATATTGTATCCTGTATTTGGTTTTAAAGTGTTTTCTTTCAAGGTTTCTCTATTTCTTCTATTAAAATTTGTCATGGCCTGTCTTAAAACTCTGCCAGAAACTTCTGAGTAATGAAAAAATATCTTCCAATGGACTCAGAAATAAAAATATGGCATTTTCAAAAGAAAACCAAGATGAATGCCCTTTGAAGGTGAGTTCAGCAAGGACAAAACAAACCATATGTTCCAGGTACGTGATGGAAACCACATGGTCCATGGGGCTCCTCGCACTTGATATGCTCCACCTGAAGTGCCAACATCAACAAGCAACAGCGTTCGCTGTGACCGCTGTGATAGCCAAGGTCGACAAAGTCTAATCTTTTTAATGTCAAGCAAGAAAACTGGCATTTTGGGGGTACAATGTTGCTATCCAAAGCAAACACGTGGGATGGGGAAAAGGCAGAAATTAAGTAAATAATACAAGAGTCCTTATGTAAAATAAGAGAGTGTAATCTTCCTCCAGCTGCTCTCCTTTTCTCCAAGGATATTTTATATTTTGTGCAACTGATGTACAACCTGTGGACTTTACATGCACCAGTTTCACCATGTTGTGGATGGTGAAGTTGTTTAAGGATTGAGAGGCCTGAGTTCAAATCTTTGCTCTTTGATTATCCATATATGTAACCTCTTGAAAGATCAGAGAAATAGGCAATTGACCTGTTTGTGGGGGTTTTTTGTTTGTTTGTTTTTTTACTTTTGCGGTCTTCTCAAATTCTGGATGCCTGCAAAATCATTCCTCTTTACAATAAAACTATACAGTGATAATACGAGAATTCTTTGGTTTAGAAGCAAGGATTTAATTTGCATGAAAAATCATACTAAGTCATTTACTTGGGATGTTGCATAAAATGAACCAAGTTTTCATAAGTGAGAGAGAAGTGTATTTTTATCGTTCCTTTATTGTCTTCTCATCCTTCTCATTCCTCATAACCGTTATTTCTCTCAGTAAATGGGTAAGATAAAAATAAATACCCTGGGTTATTTAAATAGGTGCTGAAAATGAAGAAAATGTAAGATGGCATCTAGATGGAAATACACTGTAAAAAAATAGTTGCTTTTAAAAAGAAAAGTATTTAGTAAAAAGAGAGATACTTACAAATGGATAGTGATTTGATTTGATTTTTAGTGAGTACAAACTGCTCCTTGAAAAGGCACCAAAAGTGAAGTATGCAGCAATCTGTGCACAGAGATTGTGAATACTGTCAGATGGAGCTGAAAGTGTCCTAGGTGCAGGTCTGTCTTAGTCCTGGGCTATTAGCCTATGGTCACTAAGGGAAACCAGACATAGCCGAGAAGATAAAGAACACAGCCTCTGAATTCCCCAGTTAAAATCCTGGCTCTGCCTCAATTTTATTTTCTCGCCCAGAGTGAGCATCAAGTGATACTAAACCCTATTTCATCTATTCATTATAGGATGTCAATAAGGTATGTGTCTACAGCAGCGGTTCTCAACCTGTGGGTCGCGACCCCTTTGGGGGTCCAATGACCCTTTCACAGGGGTCGCCTAAATACATCCTGCATATCAGATATTTACATTAATTTTCATAACAGTAGCAAAATGACAGTTATGAAGTAGCAACGAAAATAATTTTATGGTTGGGGGTCACCACAACACGAGGAACTGTACTAAAGGGTCGCGGCATTAGGAAGGTTGAGAACCACTAGTCTACAGTTTTGAAAACAGCCTCCAACATACATTAAGACTTGGATAAATATATGTTATCATTGGGAGGGATGGTGCTGTTACTATTAAGACACTATAACACATGTTTTTCAGGTTTCTCCTTCGCATCACTTAGGCCACAAT
Source organism: Murina feae (assembly GCA_004026665.1). Lineage (NCBI taxonomy): Eukaryota > Metazoa > Chordata > Mammalia > Chiroptera > Vespertilionidae > Murina > Murina feae. The sequence goes on along the minus strand of PVJC01015672.1, from coordinate 6,225 downwards.
GACCTCTGCAACTGACGTGTTCTTCATACTGAACACCAAGCTGTGCGTCCTCAGTAATACGAGGTTCAGAGAGATGCCCACAACCAACGTTCATTGAACTACACTCAATCTCCATTTTCTCATCCATAAAGTAAAGAAGCTGATCGAAATAATCTCTAAAGACCCTCAATGGTTTACATCTTTATTATTCTAAACACGTGCCCATAATTGTATCATCAAAATGCATGTTAAGGCATTTGAAGGATCTTCCAAATTTTGTAATTCTGGGCAGGAGAAACTGAAACATTAGTAAAAAAGAGGCTCTTAAAAATTACTGATTAGAAAAATAATGGATTCATTAATGGTTTCCTTTCCACTCCTCTTGAACAATGGAGATGTCTGAGTTTGGCTAATGTGACTCTGAGAAACATCCTTACAAAAAAATGTTGTTCAAGTTCAGCAATAAGATTCTAGTTCTAATTAGTAGCCATATTATAATAAAAAAATTAGTGCATGAGAAAATATAAACAAAATCAGAGTATGATTAAGTGACTACTGAGAAGGAGTTTTTTTCTCTCTGTGCTGATTAGTTCACTGCGTGCTACCTGAAAGCTTGTTTGCGTAATCTGGAATCAATGGGTGGGACAAACTCTTTGGTCCTCTCTCCTTTAGAGAGAACAGTGCTGCTTTTGTACACAATGATTGAAAAGACAAAAACGTATTGGAACAGAATTTTTAAAATTCCTCTCCTATGAACCCTAAGTCCTCCTACAACAATACTGGGTTGTTTTCTCACATATATAGCATATATTTCTTCTTTAAAATATTTAGAATTGAAAATAAAGTCAAAAAGGTATTAACATAGGCTAATTTATTCACAAGAACATACAGTATATTAGTCACGAAATAGATGAGAATGCCCTAGATAGTAAGGAAATAATAAAGAGGGGGGGGGGGATGAAAAGAAGAAGAGCAAAGGAAGAAAAATATCAATGTCACAATAGTACTGGGAAGATGTCTAGAATATAAGCAGATTCTGAAAAAATTGGAGTAATTAACAGGTACAATTTTGATTTGGGTAAAAAAAATTTACATAAGTTTGAAGATGAAAAATTTGTTATTAATTACCATACTCAAAATATGCCTAAGTATTTGAATATTCAATTACTGAGGCTCTCTTTAGAGTTGACAATTTTAATCTCTTCTTCAAATATTTAGCAAACTTCTTAAGTTGAGAAATGAATTTGACTACAATGTTTCCTCCTTTCTCTTCCCATACAAAAATAGAAATTAATGAGAATTGAGAAAGGTAAATCTTTAAGAACAACTGAAGGAAAATTTGTACCCTTTTCTTAAGAGTCCAGAGTGGAAAACAGTTTAGAAACTATTTGGGGGAAAAAACATTTTAAGAGAAGAATTAAATAGCTTTTTGCGGGGCACGGCCAGAGTGTTTGGGACAGGTTCAAGCCTTGGACTACTGAGAGGGCACAGTCCTCTCATGGCCACGTGCAAGTCCCAGTTTGGATGGCAGAGCCTTCCTAGCACAATTAGCCAACAGCTGTAGTTGTGAGCTTGAGCCTGTGGTCCGAACATGTGGCCCCACGTGCCAGAGTGACAGAGTTTAGGTGCATGTAGTGGAGTGGGACAGAAACCCATGAGAATGTTGTAAACAACTTGATCACGCCCTTACTTTGCCTCGTGGCATCTGTGATAAAATCTGTGGGTGTTGTCGCTCTCCATCAGAGGAGCAGCGTCCCACTGAGACCCAACTTTCATTCTCATGTCTGTCTTTTCTTAATCCTTTCATCACCCCCACTCAGGATCACCCTTGGCTGTGCGAGTGCACACAATTTTCATGTAATTATTTTATGGCATCAGCCTCAAATACTCCCACAGCCACAGCTCTAAAATATGTACTGTCTCATTAGATTTGAGAAGAACCAAAGGTAGAAAAGAGGGAAAATAAATGATTTGAGTTAAAGAGGTAGTTTGTACAATGGTATTCATTACTAGTTTCCTCTTCCTCACTTTATTCTCCTGCTTTAGGAAGAAACAAGTCTTAGGGATATGTCTGGAGCACCATGTTCAGAAAGATGATGAGGTTGTTTCCTTTGGAAATAACAGGAGCAAGTGCTATGATTGACTAGTAATATCTATCTCAAACAAGGGAAGGAAAGAATAGTAGCAGTGACATGCAAAAAAGAAAGAAATTTAAAAACTTCTGTTGGTTGGTCAAAATTTCTATAAATTTTGGAATTTCAAGACTGGGCATCTTCATAAAAATGATACTGGGAGGAACCAAGATGGCGGCATAGGTAAATGCCTGTACTTGCTGCCTCCCACAACCACATCAAAATTACAACTAAGATATAGAACAACTATCATCCAGAACTGCAGGAAAGCTGGCTGAGTGGAAGTACTAAAACCAGAAAGGTAAAGAAGAAAGCACACTGAGACTAGTAGGAGGTGCAGAGGTGTGGAATGGGCTGGTCTGGTACCCTGGTGTGTCGTTTTTTTTAATCTGAAGGGAGATCGCCTCTGAGGAGACTGCCCAGAGGAGCAAGGTTCCAGCCGCACATCAGACCCCCAGCCCAGGGTTCCAGAGCTGGGGAAAGAAGTCCTTATGGGCAGTAAGAATTAAGGCCTATAAAAACTAGTGCGGATTGGGACTGAATGACACACAGGCTTCTAGAGACCCAGCTGTTTTTCTTAAAAGGCAGGTACCATGAACTGATTTTACAAGCTCCCACTTCCCTGAGCTCCAGTGCCAGGCGAGGCTCAGGGGGACCCAGACAGATACGGGGAGAAACTGGACTATCGGGCATCGGGGCAGGAATGCAAGGGCAGCTTTCTTCCAGACGGAGGTGCTCACAGCGGTTATTGTTCCTGTGCTGGGTCCTCCCCAGTGCATGGCTGATTGGCAGACATTTCTATTCACTCCACCCTGGAGATTCCGTGAGACCCCACCTGACCCAATTTACAACCCCACCCAAGTTGTGTGCAGTGGCTTTTGCATATGAATGGCCTGTCCTTTCTCAGCCTAAAATCTGTAAAACAAGTTGCAGCTAGGTCAGGGAGTCCCAAAGTTATCAACAAAAGGCCCTAGGCTGGCACTAGCACCAGCCTGCCTTGCTTCACAGCTGGGCCTTGCATGGATGCTTCCAAACCTGATACAAAGAGGGAGAATCTGCAGATGTCTCTGTAGCTCCTGCCTAGTGGCCCCAGGCAGTGGCTGACTTTGCACCTCCCTGGAGACCCAAGAGCCACCGCATCCAGTGGTCAGAATGAGAGCATATCAGATTATAACTCTTCACATCCTTAAGTGACACACTCCAGGGGCAGACTCAGTGAGCACCAAAGCCCCACTGAAGCAAGACCTACCCCATAAGGGTGTCTCCTGCAAAACAGCTCTCCCACTGTAATCATAGCTGGTCTCCATAGCCAAATGGCCTTGCGGTCAATTCCTCCCAGTGACACCAACAACAATCAAGCCTCAACTACAACAAGACTGAGCACACAACCCACAAAAGGGTGCACCAAGAGCATCCACCTCAAGTGATTAGGGAGGCTGAGCCACTGGGCCCTATAGGACACCTACTACACAAGGCCACTCTATCAACTTAATGAGACTTAGCAGCTACCCAATATATAGAAACAAATACAGGGAATCAGCCAAAATGCAGAGACAAAGAAACATGTCACAAATGAAAGAAATGAAAGAAAGCAAACTACTCGATATAAAATTCAAAACCACAGTTATAAGGTTACTCAAGCCCTAACTGGTTTGGCTCAGTGGATAAAGCATTGGCCTGTGGACTGAGGAGCTCAGGCTCAATTCCAGTCAAGGGCATGTACCTTGGTTGTGGGCACATCCCCCGTGGAGGATGTGCAGGAGGCAACTGGTTGATGTTTCTTTCTCACCAATGTTTCTAACTCTCTATCCCTCTCCCTTCCTCTCTGTAAAAAAATCAATAAAATATATTTAAAAATAAAAAATAAGGTTACTCAAGAATCTTCTAGAAACCTCCGAGGAACTTTTAGTGAGACTTTCAAGGATCTTAGTGAGAATGCCAAAAGAAAAAAAAAAGGGGGGAAAAGGACCAGTCAGAAATTAAGCAGACACTCAGACACTGACTAAAATAAAGAATAATTTACAGGTATTCAACAGTAGACTAGAGGATCCCAAGAATCAAGTCAATGATGTAAAATATGAGGAACCAAAAACACCCAACCAGAAGAGCAAAAAGAAAAAAGAATCCAAAAATATGAAGGTAGTGTAAGGAGCCTCTAGAACAACTTTAAGCATACCAACATCCAAATTATGGGGGTGCCAGAAAAAGAGAGAGAGTAAGATAGTGAGTAACCTATTTGAAGAAATGATGACAGAAAACTTCCCCTACCTGGTGAAAGAAATAGACTTACAAGTCCAGGAAGCATAGAGAATCCCAAACAAAAGGAATCCAAAGAGGACCACACCAAGACACAACATAATTAAAATGCCAAGGACAAAAGACAAAGAGAGATTAATAAAAGCAGCAAGAAAAAAATAGTTACCTACAAGGGAGTACCTATACAACTGTCAGCTGATTTCTCAACAGAAACTATGCAGGCCAGAAGGGAGTGGCAAAAAATATTCTAAGTGATGAATAGCAAGAACCTACAACCAAGAATACTCTACCCAGCAAAACTATCATTTAGAATTAAAGGTCAGATAAAGAGCTTCACAAGTCAAGAAAAGCTAAAGGAGTTCATCACCACCAAACCAGTATTATATGAAACTAGGGGCCTGGTGCACAAAAATTCGTGCACTAGGGGGTCATTCCTCAGCCCGGCCTGTGCCCTCTCGCAGTCTGGGACCCCTTCGTTTCCCTTAAATGGCATGTTCTGCTCAAAGTTCTCATAAGGGAATCATTCTGCAAATCAGTTGTTATGACTGTACTAGGGGCCTGGTGCACAAAAATTCATGCATTCAGGAAGGTCCCTCAGCCCAGCCTGTGCCCTCTCACAGTCTGGGACCCCTCGGGGGATGTCCACCTGCTGGCATGCCTGGCCAGCCTGGGTGAGGTGCTGAGGGCCGTTTGCAGGCTGCCCACATCCCCTGCAGGGTTTGAGTCCCTACTGGGTTGCCTGACCAGCCTGAGTGAGGGGCTGAGGGTTGTTTTCAGGGTTCCCACAGCCCCTTCAGGATTTGGGTCCCTACTGGGGTGCCTGGCCACCCTGGGTGATGGGGCTGAGGGGCATTTTCAGGGTGGCCACAGCTCCCATTGACCCAAGGTCCCAGTGAGGCTGGCTGGAAGCAGGTTTTTGGGATTTATTTATCTTCTATAATTGAAACTTCATTGCCTTGAGCGGAGGCCACAGCCTGCCTAGGCAGGCAACGAAGCCTCCTGTTTGCTTCAGTTCCATGGCTTCTATAATTGAAACTTTGTTGCCTTGAGTAGAGGCCACACCTGGCCTAGGCAGGCAGTTTCCTCCATCTCCTATTTGCTCTAGTTCTGTGGCTGCTGGCCGCTATCTTGGCTGGGTTAAATTGCATATCATCGTTGTGATTGGCATGGCTTGGCTGGTGGCCATAGCTTAGGTGTAATGGAGTGAGGGTTAATTTGCATATTACTCTTTTATTAGATTAGATATTGAAGGGTATTCTTTAAGAAGAGGAAGAAGAAGAAAAAGGTAAAGATAAAAAATTATGAACAATAAAGTGACAAAAATACATATCTATCAACAAGTGAATCTAAAAATCAAATGAATAAAAAATCTGATGAACTAAATACACAGTTGAACAGAATAGAATCACAGGCATTGAAATGGAACGACTGATGATTCTCAGAGGGAAGGGGGTGGGAGGGGGTGCGGGAAGAGATTAGATAAAGATCTTCCTTATGGACACAGACAATAGGGTGGCAAGGGCCTGGGATGGGGTGGGAACCGGGTGGAGGGGAGCTATGGGCGGGGGGGAGGAACATCTGTAATAATCTCAACAATCTTCTATAATAAAAGTGAAACATGCAAATGTGACCGTTACCACCAGCCAATCAGAGCGGCTGTATGCAAATTAACCCAGCCAAGATAGAGGCCAACAGCCAATCAGAGCGGCTGTATGCAAATTAACCCAGCCAAGATGGGGGCCAACAGCCACGGAACTAGAGCAAACCAAAGGGTTCTGTTGCAACTGCCTGCCTATGCTGGCAGTTGGAAGTGGCACCAGGGCACCAGGGCACCAGGAAGTGGGAAAGCAAGGTGGCG
>PVJC01015671.1:0-34725 GCA_004026665.1 Murina feae | reverse complement strand
ATTATTGCTTAATTAAAAGCAATAACCACACCATACAGGCCAAATTTATTCTTTACGAAAAATGCTAGTGAGGACATCTGGTCTACGGAGGTTGTAAAGCAGGCTCTGTAGTCTGCATTCAATGGCCTACCTTTCATAAGCCCAAACCAGGAATATAAATGGAGGTGGGAAAAAATACCCATAAATCTTTGAATGTAGCGTCTATTACCATGCTCAACAAAGGCATAAAAGGACCTTGCAAAGAAGAACTTTTAGAGCATGCCTAGGGCAGTATTACAGTGAGGGTCTAGTATTTTTCACAGGCAATGAGCCTTTCCTTCAGCTGGACGATAGGGTGACATAAGCCACTACAGGAAATCCCCCATGGAGCTTTGCAGAATTGAGACATTTTGGATTAATTTTCTCTGTGTGCAGTAGAGAGCTAGGGAAGAGAGGTGTAACTTCACCCAGAAATGGAAATGAGGAATTTTCTTTTGTTGCTGTTTTGTGGGGTTTTTAAAATATTTTTTTTCCCCAGTAAGTCACTGAAACCCAGGGAACTTCAATAAAAAATAAGAATTTAAAAAAGTCTTTCACACATACATAAACTTCACATCACTTATTTGATGAGAAAGGATTTGGCTGTTAGCAACCATTTATCTATTCAGTGGTCATAAAAGTATCATCTTAGTTTCTGATTTAGACGTTGTAGCTCTTCAGCTAGATTCTAATAAGCTACTTGAGGACAGATGCTATGTCTCATTCTGCATTCCCCACATCTTCTGGAACCTTCTACGCTGCATTACAACGCTGTCTAATATCTCCCTCTTGAGAGAGAGCATGTATTCATTCATCTCTGTATCCCAGCCCACAGGCATTGCCTGGACGTAATTAGTCGGAGCCCAGTAAATGTTCATCGACTGAATACGTAAATGAATTCCCCTGCCCGTGGGCACAGCCGTTGTTGAGGATAGCAGTGAAAACCACCGGAGTGTTCAGGAACAAATGCATCCCCTCTTCCATCGTTACCGTGTGGAGAAAACGAGACGGGTGATGTCTCCACACTGTGGCGGTGTCAGCCATCCTTGGTTAGGAAAGAAAGTAAGAGTCAGGCATGATGACATCTCTGTTGCTGTAAAATGAAATGCCCTCCAACCACAGCCACACCCAGGGTTCGTCACTTCCCACTTCCTGGGGATAAGGAATCTGACAGCAGCTTCCTGGATGCTCTGGCTCAGGGTCTGCGATGAGGCTGCGGTCACCCAAAGGTTCACAGGCCAGGGGTGGGTGGTGTCCGTTCCTCCTCAGGTGGGCCTGTCAGGAGATGTGCTCACTACTTAGCAGATGGTTTCCCTCTCCCCTCCCCCCCCTCCCAGAGACAGAGGGAGGTCCAGAGACAAAAGGATCTATTCAAGAAGAGACTCCCATCTTTTATAACCTGTGCTCAGAAGTGATACACCACGGTGGGAGAGGACTGGACGGGGGCAGGGATCACCAGGGCTATTTGCAGGGGCTGCGTTTGTTAAATAGGGATATTCACTGCCAGTGTTGATTTCAAAGAGGTGTGCGAACTCAATCTTGGAGACCTCCAAAGTTCTCATCTCTGCGTCTCCCTTGTCTGTGTCTCTTCCTCTCTCCACGCTGGCAGGTAGAACTGATTCTCTGTCGAAGGATGAGGAGTATTAGCTTATTTGAGTGAATGTACACAGTGATCTGAAAGAAAAAACAATTGCCACATGAACGTGAGGAGTTCCTGGAGCCAGAGCAGTTCTGCTGGGCCCAACTGCTCCAGGCCAGGCATGGCCCTCTGCTCAGAGTGGGTTTGGCTTGAACTCTCTGAAAACAGGTGGTGTTGAAAAAGCAAGTGCTGTGAGAGTTGGTGCCTGATGAATTATTGTTGAGTGGACAAGAGACAGCAAGTCAGATGCTATCTTAACAGACCAAGCTCCCAGACATCGTTTGGTCCTGGCTTGGAGGGATAGTTCCCATGATTTCAGGGGAAGCTGAGGGCTTGAAGGGCCTCATGTGATGGGTATGTACCTGTTTGATAAATACCGCCTGCAGTTTCCTGCACTTCCGGTGCTGGAGACCTCACCAGGAGTCATGACAACTACCCATTTCCCTCTTTTCCTAGTTGTCGACAAGTTCCCTGGAGGCAGGACTGGCTCTCTCTTGTTTACAGATGACTCCCTCGCCCCCATAACTGTGCAGCACAGGGCTCTAGTAGGTCTCCAATACTGTTGAATGAACGCATGAGGAAGCAATCCTAGAAACTCATCTAATGGAAAATTGGGCACTGTCTTTGAAAGGGCTTAAGTGAGCCAATTCTGGAAAAATCCAAACTGGAGGAAGAGGGCAGCTATGGCAACCCCCGTTTGCTTTTTGTTCTTCAGACTGGGTGGCCCATTACTTGCTTCCTGCCTGGCAGCTCCGGTGATTGGACGGCCTCAAGGTTTGGCCCATTTCCTTAGCTTCAGTCCAAAAAGTAACAGATACCACTGAGGCCTCCGACTCCCGCTCTCCACTGCCAGCTCTTTCCTGGACTTGGTCATTTGTCTGCACCCTGTACTCCAGACCTCCTGCTGCTTGGGAGTAGAGACTGTAAATGGGAATGAGGGGCAAAGGGAAGGGGAGAGAGAGAGAGAGAGAGAGAGAGAGAGAGAGAGAGAGAGAGAGAGAGAGAGAGAGAGAGATACTTGTGTCTGTGTACAGCTTCCAAAATTGTTCGCTCCCACCTCAGCATCACCCTTCTTTGAGCCAAAGCTCTCCGATTAATATGAAGCAGACATCATGGTCAAGGGCAGCGGGGAGGGGGAAACCAGTAGGTCTCTGAGTTCTTTCCTTCATCAGATTAAGGCAGGGTGACAAGAGAGGAATTAAATCAAGAATGACACATCGTTTTTTATCTTCTACCAATTCCAATCGATCGGTAATTGGCTGCCTGGACTGCTGCGTCATGAAGGATTCTCAGGCTGGGTTCCAGCTCAGCAGAAAAGCGCGACAGGATCAATTAATAATTCCTTCCATGGGCACAGGAAGGGTGAGTGGCAGCTCATAGGTCATCTGCCAGCCACAGCAGGAGGTGCTGGTCGGGTGTCAGAACAATGCAAGAGCTAGAATGTGCAGCCTCCAAGGGAAAACAAAGGTCCTTGTTTATTGCAACATAAACACGTAACTAAATAGCATCAGTATAGGGCCTAACCGGGCTGTATTTGCACAAATAGAAATGGGGGGAAGGGATAGAAAGGGCCAAGGTTGGAGTTGCTGTTGCCCATGTTCTGTTTCTGTGGAGTTTTTCCCTTCATTTTCTCCTTTTTTCTTGCATTCATATGATCCCATGGAAACCCAGACCATGAGTGATTAATTCTCACCAAGTGGAATGTTAGGTGATGCATTTAGCGAGTAGCAGCAAATCCGTTTCCTCTCATCCACCAGTTCCAGTTAGTCGGTGGGGGCTGCTCTCAGGCTCCTGAGTTTCTGAGTCTAGGAGGGGCTAGGATGCCTGCGCCCCAGGGGCTGTTAGGTGACACCTTGTGTCTATCCACTTACTGTGTGGCATTGCCATTCTGCTAGGATGCCAGGACACCGGATACCCACAGGACAGCATGTGGCCAAGCACCCAGAGATCTCTGCCTTTCAAACCAACCCCCATGTCGGATGCCAGCCCCAGTCAACCCCAGGAAGCTGTCCCCGGCACTCGGCATTATCTGGGGCCTCATTCACTCATTCATGCAGGCAAGTGCAGTGAGCCCGGCGGCAGACCCCCCACACAGTATGGCAGCAGCCGAGAGGTGGAGGGTGGCAGGAGGATCCAGCCTTGGGGTTGTTTACTCTGGCTCTGCTGTCCCTTCCAAGGGCACTGGCACCAACTTAGACCCTGAACAGGGTCCCCAGGCCATGCTCTCTGAGCCCATGTCCTCACTCTGCTGCCCAGATGGTCCATCAGCCTCTACTGCACCTAGAATGCCCTTCCTCAACTCCTCAACTCCTGGACATTCTCTTCTCTGGTTTGCTTTACATCCCTATCCAGGACACCTCTCCATCCCCCACACACCACGCAGAAGTCCCCAGGTGGCTGAGGAAGATGCTGAGCCCCTTCCTCATCAGGACCCTCCAATCAAAAATGAGAAGTAGATTCCCTAGGAAAACAGGGAGTGCACTTTGATGTGGCATTTTGCAGTGCAAGAGCACGTGGCTGGTCTGAGCTCCTCATGAACTTGATGCCATTAAGGCACAAAACACCTTCGGGGTTAGGGGGCAGTTTAGGGCCGTTTCTCAGCCAGGAAGCTGAGTGGCAGGAAGGTAACTGACTTGCCTGAGGCCATGCAGCAAGTCTGTGACCGAGCTCACCTCTCCAGATCCACAGCTGGTCCTCCCCTGTCAGCAGGTGCTGGCCTGACTGTGCATCACGGCCTTAGTGGCTGTGCACTGGTTCCCAGGTTCCCAGGGCAGGCTTTTGTGTCATGTGAAGTCCCTGCTTCTTAGCCCCATGAAAACCAAATTTCTACCTGGTACCCAGAATCCAGCAGCAGACAAATTGCTCTCTCCAGGCTGTCGTCCCAGGCTGCCGCCAGCGTTCAGATATTCCTGGGAGGGATAAGCCACTCAGATCATTACAGTTTATTTGGAATTAGCTTATTCGATGGCCTCCTCTGAACTGAGGGAACAGGACATGTCTGAAGTTAACACAAGCAGAGAAGGATCCTGAGTGGGGGCAGGGAAAGGAAGGAAACCGAGCTTCTTTATGACTTTGCCCATCCAGTTATATCTAAAATTACACCCAGAAATGCGTATATTTTGCACGGAACCAGGAAGAGGTTAAATTATAGCAAAGCAAGAAAACAAATTATTCCTAGAGGAACCCGCTTGGCTCGTCCACCATCAGCGGGGGTGCGTTCCCTAGATAAACAAGGGGAGACTTCTGGCTTTGAATACTTAGTTCTCCCACGGTTTCCCAAAATGCTAAACTATAGCGCTCTTCTTCTCTTTACAAGCGAGAGAATTAAACTGCTGGTTTTCCACTGTTTTTGCCCAAACTCCTGGCCACGAGGACAAGGAGCTGAGAGTGGAGAGTGTCTGCAGCTAGGCAGGAGCGTCCCGGTTCCTTCCAGACATCCTGGGTCCAGGAAGCTTTTCAGGCACGAACTAGATTTTCCACTTGTGTATTTCAAAGGTAATGGAAGCCAACAATTTTATCGGAATCTCTCAGGCTGGGAACACTGTCTTAAGGACCTGCATTTTCCCCTTGACCCCAACGTCCTTTAATCCCACCCCAACACACTCCTGGGACGAAGCTCCTTTGACCAGCCCCGGCCTCACCTTATTTGAATCTCTGTTAAGATTGGTGTGTTCCTGTAGAGTGCTTCTGCAACAGTTCCTGGCATGCAGTAAGCACTCAATAAATATCAGTGGCCATTATTAGCAACATGGCTCTTCAAATCGGCAGCATATGTTCCTTTTGACATTTTGATGTGTAGTCTGACAATTTCCAGACAATCCTATATAATAAAAGCCTAACATGCTAAGTGTCCAACCGTCCGTTCAACCATTTGACTGGTTGCTAAAATGTGCACTGACCACCTGGAGGCAGGCGCTCCGATTGGTGGGTTAGCTTGCTGCTGGGGTCCAGCCGATCAAGACTGGGTGAGATGGACTGGAAACGCCCTGAAGCCCCCCCGCAGTCCCCTCCTCCTCTGGCCCCGATCCTACACCAGTCAGGTCCCTTGGCCTGGCTTTTGCCCTCTTGCAATCCAGGACCCCCTGGGGGATGTCAGAGAGCTGGTTTAGGCCTGATCCCCGCAGGCCAAAGAACCTCTAGTGTTCTTTATAATTATTTACTATTGCTTCTAATCTCAACAGCAAGATGAAGTTCAGCCACAGTCCTGATGCCAGGAGTCTTTCTATAGTAGAAGCAGCAGGTAGCTCTATAACCTCTCAAATGTCCAAAGAAGCTCTGAAATGCCCCTTCCTGTGAGGTCAGGGTACTTGAGCACCCAGCTTAACGGCAGCCCAGCTCAGGGTATCTCTTACATGAAGAATAAGTCATGTTCAGGCAAGGACCCAGTTCCCTTTTCTCCTAGACACACAACTAGACCACATTTCCCAGACCCCGTTGCAGTGGAGTGGGACCACATGACTGGTTCTGGCCAATGAAATGTGAGGAAGATCTGACGTGCACAAATGCCCAGGGCTAGCCTATCTAGAAGAGAAACCACTCCAATGCAACCCTCCATGTTTGAGCCTTCTGCATACCTGGAACTGCAAGGGAGGTACTCCAAGGCCCCAGAGAGGATCAGAGACATGAGAAAAAAGGAGCTTGGCTTCCATGTCTCCACTTGGAGGGGAGCAAAGATCGGTCCTACCTACACACCTGCTCTAAATAATTGGACAAGCAAGAACAATTTTTTATTATGTAAAGATACTTAAAATTGGTGTTCTTGGTTACAGCAGTTAGCCTGCCTTCATTAATAAGTATGTCTTCAGTTATGTGGGAGACAAACTAAGCAAATTATTAGTTGTGCACCCCAACAGGTTCTAATGAACTTAGAAATCATTTTTATACTTAACCTTTACCAAAAAAAATTGTAGTACAAAGCAAATGTTACTGACAAGCACGAGCAAATGAGCCAGATACAAGTCTCCTTGCTCTGAGTGAAACCCTGGTGGAAGGCTGGAGATTTCTCTGTTGCCCCATCCCACGTGACCTAGGCATGTGGGCATGGTTCTGCTCATTCTGGAATGGTCGGTTCTGAGAGCTTGCCGAGTCTCTCAGTAGCATTGTTTCCATTCCAGTTAAACCTGGGAATCCCTAGAGGGCCATCTATCGAGAATTCTCTGTTTTGACCTAGCACTGTGGGCAGGTAATAAGAGCCCTAGACCCCGCGGGGGAGACCTGGGCTCCAGGCGTTTTTAGGGTGTTGACACATAGTGGAAACTTAAGCCTGACGCATCCTCTGTCTGGACGACTGTTTTCTCATCTGTATCTGAGATGTATTACAAACTGGTAGCCGGGGGAAACGGCAGCCTGTGGGTATATGTTACTTGGCTTGCACAGTAACATTATACTTGTCTAAAATTAGTTCCCAACGGTTAAAAATTAGGACTTCTGCATTAAAAAGTCTGACAGCTCTTGAGAAGTCTGGAACACCAGGTTTCTGTTCCCTCAGGGCAACAACTGGCTTCCCTCTCAGACATGACATATGCTCTCTGGTTCGCACAAACCCTCCCTCCTCCCCAGCTCACTCATCCCTTTACATTACCTGCCTGGATGGACCTTATTGGCACTTGAATTTAAGACCCTAAGTTGAGATGATTTCTAGTGGTCTGTCTCTCTTTTCCGGTCCAGAGGAACAGGGTTATATCATAGCATTACATAGCCTATTGCTGTAGAACAAACTTCCCCAACAGAGAGGCTTAAAACCATCGCTTTTTACTCATCTGTTGTGACTCTTGGGGCTAGGAAGTCAACAGGACTTACATGGACCTGTTTTCAGTTTCATCTCAGGTTGGCAGAGGTCACACACTGCTATTCAGATGGTGGATGAGCTGGTATGCAGGGTGCAGGATGGCAATTCTCATAAATCCAGTGTCTTGACAGGGATGGCTGGAAGGCTGGCCTCTGCTTGCTCTTCCCCAGAACAGCATGGAACTGAGGTAGTCAGGCTCATAGGGTGGTTGAGGGCTCCCAGAGGCATTCTTCCAAGAGACCCAGGCAAATGCCACAAGGCCTCTTGAGACCTAGCCTCAGAAATCCCAGGACATCACTCCTGCCACATGCTATTGGTCAAGCACGTCACTGAGGCCAGCCTAGTCGTAGGGAGGGGAATTAGACTCAATGGGAAGACTAGAAGAGACTTTGTGGCATCTTTAATAAACCATGGGTCTATTATCCAAATTCTGCTCTCCTGAGTTGGAAGATACTTGATTAGGCTAAACAAATGTCTGCTCATAATTTGCTGGTTTTCATAAGTACAATGTCCCTGACCCCAGAAACAGAGAGATGGGTTTTTATAAGAGATAGCTCACTTTAGACTGTGCCCCCTACCTTTTTAGCCGTCCTTCATGGCACGCAATATTACATAGGACACATTAGGATACAAGAAGTTGAACTTCAAGCTTTTATAAGAAAAAAAAAGAAAAGAAATTATTAATTCATACCAGTAAAAGTAACTATATGGGTAAATATGAAAAACAGTATAAATGTATTTTTTAAATTATTTTCTTATGATTTAAAAGGCACAAAGCAATAATTATAAAACTAAGCCAATGCCTTATGGTGTATAAAAATGTAATTTATATGAAAAACCTAGCATGAAGGAAGAGAGAAGGAATTATACTTTATTTGAAACAAAGTTTCTGTATACTATTAAAATTAAGTTAGTGTTAACCCAAATTAGATTATTTTAAGTTACAATGCTAATTACAATCCCCAGAGCAACAACTAATAAAAAATGCTTAAAATGTATCATAAAAGAAAGATCACAGGAAGTAAAATGGTACATAGAAAATACTTAACAAAAAAATAAGTCAATAATGGAGAAATAGAACAAAACAGACATGAAGTATACAGAAAACAAATAGCAAATCCTACCTTACCATGAATTACATTAAATGTAAATGTGTTAAACTTTCCAGTCAAAAGGTAGAAAGCAGAGTGGATTTAAAAAAACACTATCCTATATAATAAAAGGCTAATATACAAATAGACTGAATGACAGAACAACTGAAGAACTGATCACTATGACAGGCACTGACAACCAGGGGGCATGTGTGGAACATGGCAGGCGTTGGCAGCAGGCAGCAGAGGGCGGAACATGGCAGGTGTCGGCCCCAGTGGGATGGTGGAGCATTTGACTGAGGGCGCCAGACCAAGGCCGGGCACCTGTTGCTGTCATCGGGGTGAGCCTCTGGTGGTTACTGAAAATTCTTTGCTCCCTTGTGCTGCAGTCCCACTTGGCACTCACACCTGCTGCTGGCACTGGCCCCACTTACACCCGCTACTGGAGCTGGAGCCGCTGCTCGCACTCACTGCCAGCACCAGGCACTGGTCCTGATCCCTCATCACTGTCAGCAGGTGCAAGTGACAGCTGCCAGCCCTGATCGCCTCTGAGGGCTTCACCACCTCCCTCTGCTCCTAAGGGGTGATCAGGGCCGCAGCCACCATTTGCACCCACTGACAGAGCCAGCACCAATCACTCTGTGCCGCCAGTGGATGCAAGCAGGGCCATCGCCGTCAGCACGTGGGAATGGCGGTTGCAGGAGCGGGGCTGCCAGCAGATAGAGGACTGGGGGGCCACAGCAGGAGGGGCTGGGCGGGGGCACAGAGGATGGGCCGAGACCCGCCCCTGTGCCCACTGCAGCCTCGCGGCCCACAGTTCCTTTCAAGGTGCACAAATTCATGCACTGGACCTCTAATTTAACTATATATACTATATAATAAACGTCTAATATATAAATCAATAGAACAGGAACAACCAGTCGCTATGATGCACATTGACCACCAGGGTGCAGATGCTCAACGCAGGAGCTGCCCCTAGCCCACAGGCCCCAGGCCAGCCAAGGTGGGTGCCACTGGGGACTCCCCGACCACCCCGCTGGTCACCCCGCAGAGGGAGGCGACTGTCGGCGGCAGCAGGGGGCAGGGCCGGCAAGCAGGCAGCTCCAGGATGGCCAAGGCAGGTGCCAGTGGGGACTCCCGATTGCCCTGCCGGTCACCTCACAGATCATCCCTGATCGCTGCTTGGCTCATGTATCCAAAAAGCTAAGAAACAGGCCTATCACCAACCTCTGCTGGATCTAGGAGTTTAAATGATGTTGTCAAAACTGAGTTTCACTTCTTTAGGCTTTCTTCTTTGTTAGCTCCAGCTCAAGTAATTCAACCTCCCCTAGTGACTGCCCCCAGAAGCTTCAGGCTTAGCAGCTCCAGTGGAAAATAAATCTCTTTCTGTATAACAGCCAACTTCCTGGCTCGAGTTTCATTGGCCTGCTTGCGTCAGATGTCCACACCTGAACCAGTGTCCATGATCAGACACGAGTCATGCGCCTTTATCTGGATTCAGAGGCAGTGTGGCTTAGCCTCTCATGAATAGTATGCTGAGAGTAGGTGAGGGGTGATCCTACAGTGAAGTCCAGAGGGCCTTCTAACGAGAAGAAAGGAGAGTGAATACTTGGCTGGCCAGGAAACAAGTGCCCACTGCGCATGCATTAGGTTGACTTGGGTTGGAAAGACATTGTCTGACTATAGGAAAACCAAAGCTGAGTAAACTGTGAAGGATACAAACTTCTATATTTGTGTTCATGTTTTAATTGTCCAAAAGAGTTTCTCCATTAACTTTAGAAATCTTTTTAGCTTGCTTGATATCTGGAACATATGTAAGTGGAGTTCTAAGAGATTAGGGAAAAGGAAGATGGATCTCCTACTATGAGGCACTGCTCTGCACCAAGCCGCTTTTCATACCAAATCTCACTCAGTGGAAACTGAGGCACAAGAAGATGAATAATTTGGTCAAGTCACCCATTTGGAAAATGGTCCACTCTGGATAGCCATTCAGGTCAACGCAGCCCTGGAGCCCGAGGTTCTGTTCCCCGTATGTCATTGCCTGAATCATATTGCGCATATGTGCCATATCTACATGTCTCCCTACACGTCCATGCTCAAGTAAGAACTGGGAAGAAGCCAAGAACACGTCCCGGGTGGAGTTTTGCTTCCCCGTAAATCTGGGCTTGAATGTTAGACTTAGAGCTCAGTCAGGCTGAGCAGTGGCAAGGCACAAAGTCAGGCTTTCTTGACTGTCCCGTGGCTGGAAAAGGATTGCACCAGCAACATGGGATTGTCGGTGGTTTGTGTGACTTGGATGTTGATATTCCGCCTGGCCAGGCATCTCTGAGGGAGGCTGCAGCGGTTTGCAAGAGGGTCTTCTCGTTGTGATGGCTGGCGATTCTTGCTTTTATTGGTCTCTTGGTTCAAGTTCATATCACACCAGGTTACCAGTCTTTGTCTTTGTGTTGGTATTCAGGCGTGGGTCTTGTGGGATTGGCACCGTGTTTTTTTTTCCTTTCCCTTTCCATTCTCCTGCCCCCTCTTTGGCAGAGATGGTCACCAATGTTGAAATCAGAGCGTTCCCTTCACCCAGATCTTTCTCTGAAAATGCCTCTCTTCTTTTTGATGGATTAAGGCAGCAATTACCGTAATATGTCCTGCTGAATGCAATTACCAAGAATCTTGGTCATAAAAATGTGGGGTGCTGCTGTCAGATTATGGGGGGATATATGTCAGGCTGAACTTGCCCCCACCCCCAAAAAAGCATCCACTATATTCCCTCTGAAGTTACAAAGTTGCAATATATCTTTTCTACCAACATCATTTGGCCAGCCATTCAAGGGCAGCCGTAGACAGAATGTGAAATGTAGCACTTTTATTTATCAGGAATGAAAAGCCAGCTCCCACCCACAGCTAGTGAAAACTGAAAATTAGGAAGTGGGCATCACAGGAGACATCAGACCTCTTTTACTTGTTTCCATTCCATCTTTTTCTGTGTGAAATGAAAGGTTATTTTGCCAGCGGAAAACTGTTATTGTTGCTGAATTTGCTAAGAAAATTGGACAATTTATCTGTGGAGACGGCAACAGCAAATATACAGGGTGGCTAGAGGCATTATTTTGCTATCCTCAGTAGCATTAACAAGTTAAAAAAAAAGTCTAGGTTCCAGGATGATAATAATGAATGTTGGTCTCCCAGCCAAGAAGGTAGGTAGATAGATGGTGGATGTGTTTTCTACTGAGCATGTCCTGGTGGGCACCAGGGTTTTCTAGAAAAGAGGCTGTGATGTCCAGTTCTTATTGTCAGTGAAGACAAGGTGCCTGGCGAAATCTCGGAGCCCTTCCAGCACAAATCTCCCTGGAGGCTGCGAGCGCAGCGTGGGGGTGAGGAGACTCTTTTCATTGTCCTTGCTGTGTGAGCTCCTCCTTATTGGCATTCCATGGAGGTTTGGGGCTCTGAATAATGTGTTTTGTAAAACACCAAGAAATAGTGTCATGATCCGGAGCAAAATGGATGGTGTTGCGTGGACGCACTGAACACTATTTGGAGGAAATAAGTGAGTCCGGGTGGTAATAATGTTGAACACCAAAGCTATTGTTATTGACCATTTTATAGGAGCGGGTTCTTTTTAAGGCTGTGTGCTTACATATTTCATAAACAATGTGTTTGAGAAGTGTCTAGCGAGGTACAGTGGGTAGAATAAGAATGAATGCTGTGCTGAGACTGCCAGCTCAGAAGACCTGTGATGAAGCACAGGGAACAGAGATGCAGGCAAGAATGTCCTGTCAAGTGGATGGATGCAACACACTCAAGAGGGGTGTCCATGGTCCCCACTGCACTTGGGGGGTCCCCTTAGTCAGTACTTGGGGACAGCAGCCAATTGTTAGGAAAGGTAGAAAAGGTGTGGCCATGGAGCTGGATCAAAGCAGAAGAAAGAAGATGAGAAGAAGGCAAACCATCCATTTCTGCTGACATCAAAGCCCAGAACGATGGCGTGCCACATCTACCGTTCAGCAGTGCACACCTGCCCATTACAGTGGGCAGTTTTCTTGGGAGAGAATGTTGGACTGAATATAGGTCTGTTATTTAAGTGGAAGAGCCACATCGGTCAACAAATTGCAGCTCCATACCGAGAGGAGAGAGACTTTTTCTTCTTGAAAAGTCTGCCCAGGTGCGCAGCTTGCCATGTTGACCAGTTTACTTGGTTTGCAGGCAGAGGAAGATGTCAGTCTCCAATTTGGCTCCCAGGGACCCCTCTTGTCATTTATTGTCACTTATGTATAGCCCCCTGCCACTCTAAATTAGGACGACTTGTAGAGCCAATAAAACATTGAGTGCCTCTGCCTGGAACACCTTAGTTTTCTGGCTGGCTTCTCCTCTTCTTGCTACTTCTCAGTTCAAATGCCACCACCTCAGAGAGACCTTCCCTGAGCAGGTGATCTAAGCCACACCCTCTTGCCTTGTCGTCATCACCCTCTATCACAGGACCATGTTTATTTATAGCAGGTGTCGCTCTGCAATTGTCCTGGCGTGTATGTCTCCCTTCACTATAATCTAACCTTTCTGAGAGTGGGGGTTATGTCTATCTTATCCTTCACTCAATCCCAGCACTGACAACAGGGCCTAACACATAGTAGGTGAGCAATAAGCATTTATGAATTGAGTTCCATTTTATTTTGCTCAAGACTCCTGCCCTCTAGTATGTGTGTATATCTGGGAAGGTAAAAGAAGAGGGATCAGACAACCAAATGATGTGATTTATGATATGATTATGATGTGATTATGTGGTGGAAAAGCAGGTGGAGCAGTAGGCTGAAGACTAATTGAAGGCATAGGTTCTACTTTCAGTGAAGTGATTAGAAAAGGTGTCTCATGAGGAGGTGATAGCAGCTAAGATCTATATAATGAGAAGGAAGGTGTCAACCAAGAGAAGGCGTCAACCATTTAGGCCAGAGCAGCAATTGGAAGGTTCCTAAGGCAAGAACAGCCTTGGCTTGTTTGCGGAACTCATAGTTGACCAGCCGGGCTTGAGTGGCATGAGCCAGAAAGCAGCTGGTGAGAGAGGTGGTAAGAGGGACAGCCAGGGCAGGCTGGGTCTTCAAATGCAGTGGAAGTTACATTGGAGAACTTTAGTCAGGGGAGGAATGTTCCCCTTGAGAAGATCACTTTGGTAGCTGTGATGACAATGGACTATGGAGAAGAAAGCACGAAACCATGGAGACCAGATAGGAAGCCACTACAGTTGTCTAGGCAAGAGAGGATGGTGGGTCAGTCTAGGTTGTAGTATTGGCAGTGGAGAAAGAAGGGGACAGAATGAACAGAAATTGCTTCCATTAAATAATGGAAAAATTCATAAGTAAGTAGAAGGGTGGATGAATAGACAGTGGATTCATCAGTGGCTAGAAAGAGGATGGATGGATGGATGGATGGATGGATGGATGGATGGATGGATGGATTGTGGATGGACAGATGAATGATAGATGGTGAGTGAACAGTAGATAATGGCTAAATAGGTGGATAGATGGACAGACTGATGAATGGGTGGTGGGTAGATGAGGAAGCAAAACATACTATACTGTTGGATCCAGATCAGTATCCTTGGGAATCCTGTAGCTGATAACCTTGATGAAGTAGCTCAACTTTAAGAAGCCTTACCTTCTTTATCTGAAAAAATAGGACCTTCATATGTGTATCAAGATGACATGAAGAATAAAAGGGATGATGTCTCCTGACGCATCATGCCAATGCCAGAATACGGGGTTCCCTACCTCTTGTACTTGCCTATCAATTTGTAACTTTTGAGTTGTCTTGTCGTCACTCTCACCATCACCAGGTTCATCCTGTTCCATCTCCTGGACTGTACCCAAACACAGCACCAACAAAAGCACTTCATCAAATGTTTAATGTTATGTGTGTGTGTGTTCACCAGAGGAAGAGATGGTATCCGGTGGGAAGTGTTATAAACTATTTAGTGCTGCCATTTTTTTTACTCAAGAGTCCTGAATTCACTTTGATGTTTTTTTTAATACAGGGAGGACTCTTGTGAGCATGTGTGAATAATTAAACTTTTTAGAGCTTGAAGAGAGGTTGGGAGAAGCTCATTTCACTGTTAATGATGTGAGGCAAAGGAAGCCCAATGGGCACCTTGTCACACTAAAGAATTCTGTGGGATTTTTGAAGTATGCTTCCTCTCTTCTCAGCCAGCCCCAGAAAGTGGGCTTTGAAAGGCTCCCCCGCCCCTGTGCTAGCCTATCTCTTGTGTTATGTTGATGAACCTTGGTTGACAGAGACAGAGGAGGATGCTACCGCTGTTTGAGCACTAAATATGTGCACGCGTGGAGAGCTTCATATTCACTCTCTCATGTGGTCTCCCAGATGCTCAGGAAGCAGGTAGTACTGCTCTTCCCATTGTGCAGATGAGTACCTGAGGCTGCCACGGGCTGCGCGTCACACCTGAGCGGTAGAGCAGAGATCCACACTTAGTCCCGTGTGATTCCAGCGCCAGCCTCTTCACCACACTCCCAGGCTTCTCCTTGGGTGGCTGCTTGGCAATGAGTCATTCCTCAGCGTTATTTACTGTGTTTATTCATTCTCTTCCCTCCTCGTTGGCTGACAGCTATTGATTTCTGTGCATGATTGTGCCCTTGGCCTCCAATAGTTTTGCAATTTCTTCCCCAATTTTCAAGTGAACTTTATCATCCCTTTGCTTAGCGAAGCTCGTCTTTGTTCTTTTGGCAATAATGGATGATTCAGTAAATGGCATGTCACAGCACGGGAGAGATATGAGGGCGACCTTTATTAGATTAAATGTCTTCCCCACCCCGTGCTCTCTGGCATCATGGAATAACGATCGGAAAGCAGACAACAGAGAATGAGCAGTCTGTAGCCAAGAGCTTCTCAAACTTGTCTTAGTAATTACTTTTCTTGATATAGTGATAATTACCGATAATAATTTCCCATAAATTGAAACAGTTAATATATCAATGAAGTTCAGATATTATGGATTCAATTTGCTTCAGAGTGCTTCAGGATTATGACTCAACTCTCAGCTGCTACATGCCCATCCAAATTGCAAACCTAATTCCTACCTAAACCCCACCATGCCCCATCTGGATGGAAGACGTATAGAAATGTGTGGATCTCTAATGGCCTCACTGGCAATGGGGTTCCACATTCTTGGCTACACCCTCCAGGATCTGATTCCTGCCTGCTTCCTCCCACTCTTTCCCTTATTCACTTTTCTCCGACTGTGGTAGCATTCTTTATGTTCTTTAACTTGACCAAACTTGTTCCCCCCTGCAGGCCTTTGTACCTCCTGTTCCCTCTGCCTAGTGTGTTCTTTCTGTGTCTAGCCATCTCCTTTTTGTATTCCGTGTCCCAAGGAAAATACCGTCAACCCGGAAAGGCCTATGCAAGCTCTCTCACCCACCCAGGAAATCTTTTATTCTCACTCTCAAATTTCCTTTTCATCAGGGCAAAGTCTCATCTTGTTTCTACTCTCCCCTGCCCTGGACACCAATCTCTGCATCTCCTCTGATTCCCACACAGCTTCCAGCCGCTGGGTTGACACAACATGCTCCATGCCCAGCTCCACCACTCAGACCCACCTGGTTCTGCTTCTGCAACAGACCCACCAGTCGCACGCCCAGAGTTTCTGCCACTTCCAAATGTGAAGGAAGCACCGAGGTGGGCAGCACGGGGTCTGGCTTCCTGAGAAACCATCAGAGGGGTAGCCCGCCTTAAGCACGGGGTGTCCCTTGGAGCCGTCTCTATGGGACAAACTATGACCAGTGGGAAACAGGAAATGGAAGGGGCTGGGGGGTCAGCAGACAGACCACCTCGACTTTCTTGCTCCCGGAAAGTACCTTGAGGCATGATTTCCTCTTGCTTGACACCCTGAGACGTCATCCTGTATGTGAGGCGGACGCATCTGCTGAGTAGCGTGCCTGTCTCTCCACCGCCTGTCACTAAGTGAAAGGCACACATCATTCGCATTCTTACCCACTTCACTTTCTTCCCTTCTTTCCCCGCTGCCGTGGGCTTGCACCTCCCAAATGCAACATAAAAGTTTTAATCTTTGCCTCAAGCTCTCCCTCCTCTGTACTCACAGCAGATATCCACCCTGGAACAAGGGCAGCCCACTGAGCCTGTCACCTGTAGGTGGGACAGGCCCAGCACCGTGTGCGGGTGGCTGCAGCCCCACCAGACATTTACTGAGCCTCTGGCATGTGCCACCACTCTCAGTTCCCTTACATTCCAGCAAGGAGGATGGCATGACCGCAGTCATGCGAGGCATACTGTGTATGGCGCTTGCACAGTTGTGCAAGGGATGCTGGAAGCTCTAGAAGGCTTTGATGTCTGAATATTCTAGGAGAAATGGATGTACACTTGCTCAGTTGCCTTTCCCTCGTGTATGTATTTGCTGTCCTTTATTCCCCAAACATAGCTTCTCTTTTCTCTTTAACCTAGTTGAGTAAGTAAATAGTGAGTACATCAATTTTAGATGTTTAAGAGGGAGGGCTTCTGTGCCCGGCCACCTGCGTTCCAGTCCCACCTCTGCCTCGTATGCGTTGTGTCCTCTTAGGCAGATTACATGCCCCCTTGGTTGTCACATCAGTAGAGTGGAAATGATAAAAGTACCTACTTTATAGGATTTTACGAAGCTGAAATGAATGAGTAAATGAAAAAGCTTTTAAAGCACCTGGCAATGAGGTTAGCTATCATTAGTAATGGGTTTGTTGCCATCATTGTTGTTTACATTATTACACAATCGCTCAGTGCAAATGCTAATTTTCTAGAAAATTCTAAGAACTATGAGGACTTAGTCTAATTAAGTAAGAAGGCAGGTTCCATAGTCTATCCACAGAACATCAGAAATCAGTGGTAGTGATGCCATTTGATTACTAGAAGATGTATTTTTGATCCCAAGTTCTCAGATGGCAAGGAGTGGGACTAGGACATTAATTGACATAGCCTCACACAGCAGCACTTCATCTTTGAAATTGATAACTTGCTTGAGTACCCATTGTTGTTCTTGACTGTCTCAGGAGGAAAGAAATTCCAGCCCATATGGGAAATGTATGCATAGGGCAACTGAAAACACGATAAGAGAGAACGTTAAGTAAGAAGGATGTATATAAGTGAGGAGAGAGGGTGCTGGAGGATGCCTGTGAAGGCCCCTGAGCTGTACCTCCCTGGGGAATGTTCTGGAACACTAGACCCCAGATAGAACACTGGAAGTCTGCAGGTCAGCCAAGAGGGACATAGGCCCAGTAATGCAGATATGCTCAAGACACCTTGTGGTTTTCCCCAACCCATTTGGCCAGGAACAGTGTACCACGCCCCTGAACACTGCACAGATGTGGTGCTGAGAGTCAGCCAGCACCGCTCAGCGCTTGAAGGCTCAGAGGGGATGTGGCCCTGGGATGGATGGATGAGTGGATGGATGGATGGATAGGTGGATGGATGGGTGGGTGGGTGGATGGATGAATAGGTGGGTGGATGGATGGATGGATGGATGGCCAAAGACCAGAGAGGAGGGATGTTCCCTCCTGGACAGGTGCACCCTGGAGGAGCAGATTCTCAGCACCTCACCTGACTCGCCCCTCCCTCCTTTCAGGGACCAAGATGAACCAGGGCCCAAGGTCCATTGCTTTAGGTATAGAAATGCAAAGTTCTGTTTCTTGCAGACACCCAGGAAAAAAAATAAAACCAGAGAGCCTAGAAGGCAGACAGTAGACAGCTCATGGTTAGGAACGTGAGTGCTTTGAAGTATTAAAAGTATTCTGCCTCTTGTGAGCTGATCACATTCTTCTTCTAGACTCTATTTGCTCATCTGTAAAATAGACATCATAGAATACCCTCTAGTTGATGGTATTTGTTAAATAGAAACATTGCATGTGAACTCCTGGAGAGCTTGTTTCACACTTAGCCTTGGGTAAATGTGGCTGATATCATCCTTAGAAGGGCAAGGAGTTGTGGATCAAGACTGGTTGGGGTGTCTTCATGGAGTTGCTGTTAATTCTGGTGGTAAGAATCAGGAAAACGCCCTCTCGTGGGCAGCCTGTGGTGGGAACCTCGATAGCCTGCTGAGGGGCAGAGATGGGGTTTATTTGTGCACTGAGCATGTGGCTCCCATGTACTCCAAGTAACTCAGAGCTAATATAATTTTGTGGTCAAGGTCATGGGCTTTGGCATCCACCTGTCTGGATTTGTATGAGTTACTAGGTGGGCCAGTGTCCTTGACAAGTTACATAGCCCCCCTGCACCTTAGTTTTCTCATCTGTAAAATGGGAGTAATAACAGTTTCTATTTCAGAGTTGTCCTGAGGCTGAAATGAATGAACATATGCAAAGAGCTCTGCTGAGCGGTCCTCCCTGGCCTGCTGAAGCACACCAGAAACATTAGCTATTATTGTTCCAATCTTGCTTCCATCCAAGTTGGTACTCTAGCTGCTAGAATCCCTCAGGATCCCAAACTTCTTTCTCTTCTGACAATACAATCCATCCAAACTCCAGGCCAGTTTCCAGCAAGGGAGTCACATTACAATAAGAATATGAAAGCCACCAATATTTGCATGAAGATAGAGAGTGGGGTCCCCTGCTCCATGCACCCTGGAGAATATGTCTCACAGAATATGTCTCTGAATATGTATTTCAGAGAAGAGCAAAACGGGTGTTTACCACCCGCAGTTAGGGGCTCACAGCACAGGGAATGCTCACAGGCTTAGATGTCAACCAATCAAAGAGGGAACAAAAGACAACTTGTTTGCAGAAGGTATTCCATGCTTGTGTTTCTTCCTTGAATCAGATATAACAAAAAGTAATTTATATCTTGTATTGGTTATCTCTTATCCCAACAATGCTACATAACAAACAACCTCCAAACCTTGGGGGTATATGGTAAATATTTGTTTTGGTCCATGGTCTGTGGGCTGGCTGCCTGGTTCTGCAGATCTGATGCTGAGCTCAGTAGGGCTCATTCCCATGTCCATGGTCACCTGTCACCTTGGCTGGGCTCTCTCACTTGTCTGGGGCCTCAGCTGGTTGCCTCAGCTTGACTGCATGGATTTCATCCTCCATCAGGGTAGCTCAGGCATGATTCCACAGCAGAAGCAAAAGAGTGAGTGCAAATGCCAAAATGCATTGTCGAGTTTCTGCTTGTCTCACATATGCTGTCATTCCTTTGGCCAAAAAAAAAAAAAAAAAAAAAATCACATGACTAAGCCCAAAGTCAAGAAATCGGACAGAATTACACCCTCTTTCCCCTACACACACACACACACACACACACACACACACACACACACACACAATGAAAAGATAGTGCAAAGTTACACAGCAAGGGGTTTAAGGGGTAAAGCATTGACCTCATCTATCGACCAGTCTCACATACACAAAAGAACTTGCCAACCTAGATTGCAGGAAAGGAGAGAGAAAAATTCTGAGGGATTAAGTCTACTGAAAGGAAAGCCAGACTCACCCCCAAAATAAGCAACCTTGAGGATATTAATCGACATCTCCCTCTTACGGCCTTTTATATTCAAAGAAACACCAATTCTCACATTTCACTCCTTACCATCTTAAAATCTCAAGATTTCTAATCCCGCCTACTTTGAATGAACCCAGACATGCCTTCAGAGGTCGTCTTGCTCGAAGACCTTAACACTCCAGGAATTACATACCCAAGTGAAAATGCATGAAAAATAACCTCAAAGGAACGAAGATATTTCCCCACATTTCAGATATCTTTGACTCCACTATATGGATGAAAATTTGAGAACTTTATTTTTCCCTTCCACCAATGCTCACTTGAGACCCACTGGGAAGGTCATAAAGGAAATTATTTTGAACATGATGCATGCTGTGGGACTCTCAGTCCTCACTAATCAGGGCTTGTGGTTGAGATCCTGTGACTACCATAGATTCCAGGAAAATAAACTGGAGATGAAAAGTAAAATTCGAGGATGAAAATGTAGAGCCATAGTTGACTCTTCACCACCTTCATCTTCTCCTGGAGAAGCTCTCTGGGCAACATCTTCCTTTTCTTCGATGCTGTGTTATAGGATGACCTATAATAACTTTAATAACCCGGACATTTAAGATCCATAAAAGATGATGAACAGTGAAGATGGTTGAGTCAGATAGACTCAGCAGATAGACATTTTGATAATTGATTTTAACTAGGTAATAAGAGTTGATACTGTGCCACCAGTACCTTCTGGCTTGGGAAGAGAATCCTGCCCCTTGTCCTTTGTGGTGAAGTTCGCAGAAGTGCCTGGCTGAGTTCCAGAGGACTACTGACCACTGGGAAGTGCCGGGCATAATATTACACTTGACGGGCCATTGGTTTGACCTCCGTCCTAAATCCCTTAGTAGTTTCCTATAAATTATGGGTTCTGTCACTTGAGCTGAAGCGATTACTCACATTTAG
Organism: Murina feae; assembly: GCA_004026665.1. NCBI lineage: Eukaryota > Metazoa > Chordata > Mammalia > Chiroptera > Vespertilionidae > Murina > Murina feae. Next base: position 13,775 of record PVJC01015671.1, on the reverse strand, counting down.
TGTGGTTTTGCTTGTGGCCAGGTTGGAACAGAGGAATCCATCAGCTGCAAGTGTATTCAGGAAGGTAACTTTGTTTTGGTGGGGCTGAAAGTGGGCTGGAGGAGATTCCATAAATAAATGCCAGCAGCTACTGTGATGAGTTCTCTTGTGGAACCTAAGGGTTGCCATTTTCTTCTGCACTTGGTTGAAAGCTCTTGATTCAACATCAGCATGAGTGGCTCAGGCCACCTCCTTACTTCCCTTTTTTGACTTGGTTCTTTGGGTTACCATTGGGAAGGAAAGCAGATATCTACACTAATAAAAGAGAAAGATGTAAATTGACCATACCTTCACAGCGCCCACCAGCCAATCAGGAATGAGTATAGAAATTAACCCAACAAAAATGGTGGGTTAATTTGCATACACAGGCACTGAGAGGCCAGGGGCAGGGCAGGATGCTTGTGTTGTCACCATGGTGACGATGCAGGCGTTCTGCACTGCTCTAGGCCTCTGGGCAGCATGGGAAGGCGGAAAGGAGGCTCTGAGCCAGAGTGAAGGCAGAAAGGTGGCTCCAGCCAGAGGGAAGGCAGTGCCGGCAGCCAGGGGAAGGAAGGCTCATTCTTGAATGAATCTTCATGCATTAGGCCTCTAGTCATTACAATAAAGTTTTCTATATAACTAACTAAAAGTTTCTATATAACTAACTAAATGCCATTCTATATAACTAACTAAAGTTTAAGGAGTGGCCCCATATGTAAACAAATTTTATCCATTTCCTTTTCTGATATTACAAAGTTAACTCTTATTCACAGCAATCATGGAACAGTTCACAAATATCTGAGAAAGTTATCAATTTTTTTCTTATAATGAGAACTTTTAAGAGTTACTCACTTAGCATCTTTCAGATATACAGTACAATGTTATTAAGTATAGTCACCTTGCTGAAATATCAAATCATTACATTCTACATCTGAAACTGATAACTACTATAATGTTATATGTCAATTATATCACATGTATAATGTTATATACTAGAGGCCCAGTGCATGAAATTGTGAGCGAGTAGCTCGCTACCGCTTGCCGCTGCTTACTCATCCCTTGCCACCCCGCCCACCACCGCTTGTTGCTCGGGCTGCCACCTCACCTGCTGCTCGTAGCTCACCACCCCACCCACCTTCACTTGTGGGCCGGTAGGGCCAGGGGGAAGAAATACTGAGAGGTGGTCAATGTACCTCATGGCAACTGTTCGAGTGGTCGGTCCAGTCATTATGGTTATGGTCCCTGGCCTTTTATTATATAGGATTATATGTAATATGGCTGGATGCCTGGTTCTGCAGATCTGAGGCTGGGCTCAGGAGGGCCAGCCTCAGATCTGCAGAACAGATATCTGTATTCCAGGTATACACACACACCTGTATACCTGGGATACAGGTATACATATCTTTTCTCATCTTACTACTCACATGTAAAGAGGAGAATAGTGAAAGACAAGAGGATGAGCTAAGTGGGTGCTGGAGCCAAAGAATTTTATTTCATATGAGTATAAAGGAAAAATGCAGAGGTTTTAGGTAGAGGATGTGTTATGGTCTCTCTGTGTGGCTACTGAATGGATGCAGACATACCTTCAGGAGACTGCTGTGATTGTCCAGGAGAGAGATGATGGTGGCTGGACTAAGGTGGTGGCAGTGCGGGCGGAAAGCAGTAGATATTTTGGAGGTGAGGCTGGATGAACTTGGAGGATGGATTGGATGTCATAGGCTGTTTCTGGCTTGTGCATCTGGGTAGCTAGTGCCATCTCACCTTACGGAATGGGAAGTGTGGAGCAGAGTTCATGATTCAGTTCAGGATGTTGAGAGTTGAGATCCCCATGGTATTTTCAATAGGGAGCTCGTGTGGGCTATTGGCTCAGAGGATGTAGGCTGGAGGATTTTGACTGAGGAGATGTGAGTGCATCCCTAGCAGCTAGCATAGTGTCCTAGCATATTAGATGCTTAGGAAGTGTTTATCGGATTCATAAAAGAGATTATAGAAGAACCTTTGTGGAGGAAAACTCTCTCCCTTCCTGGTTCTCCAGAGACCTGCACTTAAGACTCTTTGGTATCACCTAGAGGCTAATAATTTGGCACATCTTCAATACACTATTCTTTAAATATATTTCAGGGGTTAGGAACATCCAGCCCATATAAAGCAGGTGGAATCATTTGGTCTAGGCCTTCCAGACATTAGAGGTGAGTTAATTAAATGTTTGACCAAATATAGCAAGCTAATTTTTTAAATATATTTGTATTGATTTCAGAGAGGGGGAGAGAGATAGAAACATTAATGATGAGGGAATCATTGATCAGTTGCCTCCTGCACACCCTCTACTGGGGATCGAGCCTACAACCTGGGCATGTGCCTGATCAGGAATCCAACTGTGACCTCTGGTTCATAGTTGAATACTCAACCACTCAGCCATGCTGGCCAGCAAGCAGGCTAATTTTTAAGTTGATAATTTTGTATGGCCCACAAATGATACTATAAATATCCAATTGGTCATTGGCAGAAAAAAGGTTCCCCACTCCTGAGTTTATTAGTCACTGGTTTATAGGAGAAGCTCAAAGCTCTTTAAGTGGGAGAGAGGAAAGGAGGATAGCAGATTGCTGAGACAGAGACAGGGTTTCATGCCTTCTAAAACCCTGAGCAATTCAGCTCCAGCCCAAACATGCATGCTTCACTCTGCAAAGGCTCCCAGGTTAAACTACTTGGATTCAAATCCTGGCTCCACCATGCACTAGCTGTGTCAACTTAAGCACATTATGCAACTGCTGGGCTCATTCCTTCATCTAAAACATAGGGTTTGTCATCATACCAACCTTGTAGGCATGGTCTGAGGACTGTGTGAAACAGTACCATTCAAATATTTAGCAGAGTGACCAGCACATAGTAAGCACTCTCCAGATTCTGGCTGCTTGCTTCATCAGCCACATCTTCCTTCCAACCCCCCAAAATGCTATCCCTGAACTGACTTTCAGAAAATAAAACACTCTCCATTTCATTGTAATTCCTGTGATGACTGAGAGGTTAGGCATGTTTCTGCCCCAGATATCTTTCCCACTAGTCCTTTCCTTCTGCCTCTGGTTTCTTATTAATGCTTTGCTTAGTCTGCCATGTTTATGGCCTGCCAAGTTGAAGTGCATCTCCTTTAAAAAAATTCTGTATTTGGGGCCAGGACCATTGTCTTGTCCATCTTTGTGCTGCTCCTCTGCCCTCAGCCCTGTGCCTTATACACAGTAAGGAAGCAATAAATATGTATTGCAATGATCTTAATTGAATTTTTTTCTTAATTGGGAGAGTGAGTCGGGGGTGCAGACAGAGAGAGAAAGAAAGAGAGGTGTCACTAGATTTAACTTCTTTTTTCAGGAGTCAGATTTCTTGGCAATTATTGGTACTAATATTCTGTTAGGTTTTTTTTTAATAACATGGGTATTTATTTATTATTGAAGTAATTTCTATGCATTGTAAAACTTTGGAAAAGTGAAAAAAAATGTAAAATATAACAAAAATAATAATGGCCTAGAGATAATCACTGGTAATCTATACTAATAAAAGGGTAATATGCTAATTAGACTGGGTCAACCAACCATCGTCTGGATGTCCAACTTCCTTCTGGACAAAGCCATGGTGGTAGGGGCCAAGGCAGAGGCAGTTGGGGGCAACCAGGCCAGCAAGAGAGGGCAGTTGGGGGTGAGATCAGGCTGGCAGGGGAAGGCAGTTGGGAACATTAGGCAGGTAAGCAGGTGAGTGGTTAAGAGCCAGTGGTCCTGGATTGTGAGAGGGTTGTCTGCCAGTTTATCAGGTCTAAACCAGCAGTCAGACATCCCCTGAGGGGTTCTGGATTGGAGAGGGTGCAGGCCTGGCTGAGAGTTACCACCCCCCACCCCCATGCACAAATTTTGTGCACCGGGCATCTAGAATTTTATTATTCTATAGATCTATCTATAGTCTATATATCTACATATCTCTTTCTATTCTATGTACTATATATATTCTACATGCCTGTATAAATTGGAATCAAACTGTTTTGAAATCACTTCTTCAATTACCATTATTACAGGAGAATTTTCTCATAATTCAAGTATTATTCAAAATATTTTAATATTAATTTCTCCCATGAATAGATGTCTTGGCATATAAATTTTTGCCCACATATCTCACTATTTCTCTAGAACAGTCTGCCTGAGAATGGAATTTCTTTGTTCAAGGATGTGAACACATTTAAAATTTTTGCTATCTATTGTCAGGTTGCTTTTGAGAAGGAGTGCAGCGCTTTCCGTCGCCAGCGGCCATGGAGGAAAAACAGCAGGTCCTTTCATTCCTTTCATCTCGGACAGTTAGTTTGGCATAAAAACCGCACTGACTTGGGTTGTTAATTCTTCGACTCCTAGTCAAGTTGAACTCCTCTGTGAATTCTGTCTGTTCACATCTTCTGTCCTTTGTTCTACTAATGGGTGAAAGGCCTTTGTTTGAGCTTTGAAACCTCTTTATATAAGGAGGAAATGGATCCTTTTCTTGCATTCACTATAATTTTTATGCAGTTCGCCTTTTCAGTGATTGCTTAAGGAAATATTAAGTTTATCCATTTATTTTATGAGAATTGACATTGTCACAAACTTTAGATTTTTCTTTTAAAAATGATGGGTCCGTACATTTATTTGTTCCTATTTTATTTTGTTGTATCTCAAGAAGATTTTTCTAGTTTTCATTGTAGTGCCTAAAGCAGGAGCCTACCCATTTCTTGTAATGGTTTTTCTAGGTATCTTGTGTGTGTTCGCGAAGGCATTTGAGAAAGTGGGTTTTTCCAGTTTGGTTATTGTAACTGGTTATTGCTGGTGTCAGTAAAGCTATTGTTTTTTCTCTATTTTACACTCAATCCATTCACTTTATCAAACACTGATGAACTGGAAAAGATTTACAAGTGATTTGCTTGATATCACCAGGGACACGTTGCTTTCCCCTGATTTTAATGAGAATACCTTCTGTGTTCACCATTCAATATGATGGTGGCTGCTGCTTTAAGCTGGATAGTATTTATCATGCTGGCTAAGTGGACTTACATCCCTAGCTCTGAAAGAGGTTTGATCCCGCTTCTAATTAGAAGTGGGTGTTAAATGTTATCTGTACTTGGTTGATGCGCGGCTCTTTATAAATGCTGCGATTATACTTTTTATCTGCGAAAAGATCCCACTTTGTTCTTTTAACAATGGTTTTACTCCTTTGAGTTCTGCCTCATCTGAATGAATACTGCCACCCCTGCTTTTTGGAAATGTTTTTTTGCTTTTATTATTTGTTAAGTTTTGTCTATCTCTCCAGTTTTAATCTTTCTGTACCATTGATTTTCAGCATCTCATTCAGCTAGACTTTTAATAAATATTGACCACCTGCCTGCTTTGTACCAAACTCTGGATTAAGGTCCCTGGGATACAAAGATGAGAAGAGGATAGAACCTTCCAGAAGAAAGGCATCACCACCTCCCAGACTAGATTGGGCTCTGCTGTGGGCGGGTGTGGGGTAGCAGTAGCTGCCTGGCCCAGCTCGGGGAGGGAGGGGTCTGACAAGGTTGCCCAGAATTGATAGGAGGCTTACCACAGAGCTATGCACACAAGGTAACCCAAAAAGACTCCATCAGCGGGGCTTGGTGGAGAATGGAGGTCGGGTGCTTCTGGGCCCAGAAAACTTCAGGACTCCACAGGATTTGGGGATCCAACACAAGGGTGCCCCCATTAATTCAGGAAACTATAGCTTCTTCTCCTCTATTCTGTCTTCTTTATAGGTTTTGCCTTTTTATTTTATTTTTTTAAATCCTCACCTGAGGATATTTTTTCATCGATTTTTAGGGAGAGTAGAAAAGAGGGAAAGACAGAGAGAGACATCAATGTGAGAGAAACACATCAATTGGTTGCCTCCTGCACGAGCCCTACCCAGGACCTGGGCGGAGGAGGAGCCTGCAGCCAAGGTACATGCCCTTGACTGGAATTGAACCCTAGACCCTTGGGTCCACAGGCCAACGCTTTATCCACTGAACCAAACTGACTGGGGCTTGGTTTTATAGCTTCCGTTTCATTCATTCACTCATTCATTCATTCTTCATTCATTCTGTCAATAAATAATTGTTCAGCACCTTCTCTATATCAGGTGCCATTCTAGAAGCTGGGGAATCAACCATTACCATGTAAAAAGTACCTGCCATCACAAAGCTTATATTCTAGAGGGGGCAGCAGACAAGGACAAGTGAAAGCACCAGATAATTTCAGGTGTTGGAGAAGTCATAACAAGCCCCCTTTAATTACTTCTCATTGGAGGAACATCCAAAGTTTACTCCAGGGCCGCTTGGTCCTGCATAAACGACACCCTTCCTCACCTCCACCACCTTGGCGATCCCTTTCTCTGTCTTGTTCTCTGGGCTCCATCATCCTGGTCTTACCATTCCTCAAGCAGGCCAGGGGTGCTTCTTCCTTGGGACCTTTGCACTGGCTATCCCCTCTGCCTGGATGCTCTTCCCCAAGACATCCCATTAGCTTGCCTCCCATCTCTCTCAGGGTGATTTGAACATCACCCTCTCCATAAGGCAGTACCCCCCTTCCCACCTAATCATTCAGATCCTTTGCCTCACTTTGTTTTGCCTCCTCACTCTTAGCTCTGCCTGACTCTATAGTATGGCTATGCACCTGTGTCTTTGTTCATTGTCTGTCTCCCTCCTGAGTGGTGAGCTCCCTGAGGGCAAGGACTTCTCTGCAGAAAGAAAAGCCCAGCATGAAGTAGACACTCAATGAGTATTTTTTGAAAGACTGAATGAGGAATGCAGTCTATGCTGGTGGTACTGGAGAATGACTTGGGTGGGGAGGGTGCAGGTAGGCAGATCCCTAAGAGAGGGGGAAGGGAGGAAAGGCCGAGCTATTCAGGCCTCATTCATCTCCCAAAATCACCACTCAGGTAACTCGCTCCACAGCCTTGGCAAAGAGTGTGAGGAAGGACCAGAAAAACGGGAAGAAGCTCTCACGCCCCACCATGCATTTTGATTTCTCCTGTGTCAGATTCATACTTGTATCATTTTTGTCTTTGTCTTTATAATTTAAGTTTTGCGGGAATGTGTCTAGAAATGGTACTTTTTTCATTAATTTTGCCTGAAACATGATTAAGTATTGCTCTCTGCTCTCCAAGGTCTTCTCGGGTTCCAAGAAGATGTCTTATATCTTATATTCTTAGATCATATTTCTTTATAGATTTTCATCGTGTTTTTTGCATTCTGGGAAAGCCTCTCAAATTTATAGGCAGGTCATTGATTTGGTTTTCTTGCAGTGTCGATTCCATTCCTTTCCACCACAAGAGCAAATCTGAATTCTGCTTCTGCAGTGTCATTTCTTTTCAAGACGTCCTTGTCAATCCCAGTCCTGCCTGCAGGTCAGATTTGTGCCTCAGACATTCTTGAACCTCCACGTCTTCTCTCCTAGAACTTTCTACTGCTTCTTTCTGCAGGCATGTCCTCTTCCATCGCCTTCTGACCTTTTCTGAACTTTTCTTCTGGTTGCTAGATTAAATCATTTTCAGAAGCATACACTTCCTCTGCACATTGTGGGTGTTTCATTCATGAGTGAAATTTGTTGGCTATCTTTCCAATACCTAGCACTGAACTAGGTGCCAGGCAACAAGTCATAGCCAGTAAGTCTCTGGTCCCACCGATGACAAAGTTAAATGGGGAAACTGAACAGTAATACAAACAATTCCCATTAATGTGGCAAGTACTATGGATAGGACAGGTAGGGTGATATCAGAGCACATAGTAGGAACATATAACCTTGAGATGGGGAAGAATGATACATTCTCTTATTCTAAAATACTGTTTTTGCTTATAGCCCATATTTTTGAATTTGAATTTTTTTCTCTATTGAATCAATGAGACATGATTGATATGGGCTCTTGTTAGATATCGGCTACTTATAGAGACAGAAGATCGAGTTCCCTTTTGTTTTTCTCATGGTCCAATGGGTGTCATTCCAATGTCCTTTCAGATGTCCAGGCAGGTAATGGGTTGATGCTCACAGCACCTGCTCCAGTCTGTAGTGTAGTGAGGCAGATGTTCTCACTGTGCCTCTGTGCTGATACTGGGCAAGACCCTCTCTCCCAGCGCTTTGCTCTCTGACATCCTGAGCCAATCTGTGTTGTCCTTACAAAGCCACAACCTCCAGCCGGCATTGTTTCCAGGACTCTTCTGGAATAAATCCGCTTGCTGTGGACAATTCCTTCCAAAATGCGAGCCCTCCCAGAACATATTGTGATGTAGGTGGTGTGTGCTCAAGGGCACTGCAGTGGGCAACTTACATTCCTGACACCCTCTGGTCACTGACAGAGATGCCCCGGGGGACGTGGAGAGGCCAGGAAGTCGAAGAGCTGCCCCCACAGCACACCCACTAAAATTGGGGGCCCAGTGAATCTGATTGTAAGGACAGGAAAACAAAAAAGAGAATCACTTCTCTGAGACGGGAAGAAACCATGAAACGGAGGCCAGTGGAGACGGAGGACACAGCAAGGTTTCAAGGAGTTGGGGTAAACATTTAGAGCGGAAGGAATAGTGAGTCCCACAGTGGCATGCATCGTGCATTGGCAGGCGGTCAGGTTAGCGAGGAGCTGTAGGGAGGTGGCCTCTTGAATTCTTCCTTCAGTGGCGTTCCCACATTAAGGTAGATGTCAAATGAGGTCAGTCAATAGGCAATGTTACTCAGGCTTGGCGATTAAAAGAAAACCATAAAGAAGTCCCGTGACAGTCATCATTTCGGCTCAGTCAGACTTTCCTTTAGTCCCAGAGAACAACGGATGAAGGCTACAGCCATAGATCGGAACAGGGATCCCAGACCCTATTTTCCTTCAAGCTGTTCACCCCAAGTGAGTATTAATGTGCCCCTTACTTCAGCCAGATGGTTCAACCCACACCCCCAGGCAGAGAAAAGAAATTCATGTTCATTTCTTTCCTGGTAGATGGGGCACATTAGAATAATTTAAATTAACAGCGTGGATCCAGCTTATTTCTTGAATTCCAAGCGATAGGTCACAGTGAATGGTGTGACTCGCATTTTCAGTTTGACAGAAGCGATTATGCTAGGCTCCTGTGCGTCCCCGGGTCTGCCCAGCTCTCCCTCTTTATTAGAAGTAGCCTCAGGAAACCAGGAGGAAATGAGGTGCCCAGGAACGTGCATCTCCGAGACCCACCGTTGACCGGGGGAGGAATTTAGGGTAGAAAAGGGTTCCCAGAAAATGGAATTGCCTTCAGGTCCTGAAGACTGACTCACGTGCTTGCAAAAATGCGCCCGGTCATTACAACGTTGGAAGAAACAGGGGTTTCCCTGTCTCCTTCAGTTGTCTTCAAGGAGTCAGTGAAACGCTATGAATCATGGGTCCTTAGGTATAAAATATTGTTTCTATCTACCCATCTATCTATCATCTTCCCCCCCCCCTCTGAATAGCCCAAGACTTCTAGAAATATGTTTTACCTGCCCCACCATTTTGAGTTTATTGGACAAGATTTTCCAAGGCTTGCTATTTATTTTCACAGACTCGCATTTCCCCAAAGTCAAGAGAATGAAGAAAGATCCCTGTTGCCTTGTGGCATGGTTTTTGTTTTTTTGTTTGTTTTTTTTTTAAATAAATTATGCCTTAAAGGGCTGTTGGTTGCCAGTTCACGCACACAATCAAACCTGGCTGTAGTTTTCATATTTACAAAAAAAAAAAAAAATTCCCTGCTGTGAATCTAACAAGGAAAAAGGTTCTGCATCTCTCCTCCTTGCAATAGGGAAAGTGCATGGAAATGCGAGAATTCTCGGGGGGAAGGGAAGAAGCCGTGTGCTGGTGAAGGGTGCTTATGCATGCGGATATAGTCCCCAGGTTGATATTCATAGACTGGTAAATAAAGTATTAGGAGGCAAGAGGCTTTATATAATCATTGATATTTTCACCTTCCTAAAGGCCAGAGAAATTACGGCGGTGCCTTTGGAGACAAGAATAGCTTCTTGAAAGACTGTAATTATCATTGTTCCCGAGGAGGTCTGTGATCACTTTTGGATACATTTGTTAAAATGATGGATGAGAACAGTGACAAAGAAAATAGGCTCCTGATTTCCTATTCCCCTGAAATTCGGCTCTAAAACAGCGTGGCACCAACTCTGAGAATGTCGCTTGGTGCTCGCTGAGGCGGCTCTTCGAGTCGGAGCACCAGCGAACACATGTGTGTGCCCAAGTGCAAAGCATGGTGTTCACATGCATGTTCATGCTAGCAGAACATGTAAAGCCAGCCCTTTTTAAAATATATTTTTTATGGATTTCAGAGAGGGAGAGACAGAAACATCAAGGATGAGAGAGAACCACTGATTGGCTGCCGCCTGCAGGCGCTCTCTACTGGGGACCAAGCCCACATGTGCCCTGACTGGAATCAAATTATGACCTCAAGGTTCATAGGTCAACGCTCAACCACTGAGCAACACCGGCCAGGCATGGACCCTGCCTTTTCAAAAGTTTAACAAAGGGGCTGGAATGCAAACCCAGAAACTATGCAGAAGCAGCTTCATGGGACTCCATAGAGCTGCTGGCTCCCTGCCCTAGCCTTGAGCTTAGAACTTGACAACTGAGAAATACATCTTTATCATTCTTTTTTTGCTTAGACTCAAGATTTAGATATACTTGAATGCAACATTGTGTTTTATTTTCAACTCTGCCAAGATTCAATCTCCTGGTATTGAATCTCCACAGAAAGGACTCCAGACGATTACAGAGCATACACAAAGGAGTTTCAGAAACCCCAGAGGCCTCATTCTCTCTCCACGTCTGCGAGCCATAAAACACCAGCTCCGCCCTGGTCGCGCTGGGACTCCGACTAATAAACAGAGACAGAGGAGAAAGGGAAATTGAATCTCAATTATGAGCGGTATCCGGGAATGGGCCTTTATGGAGTTTGGTCTTTTATACGCTGTACCTAATTCTGTTCCAAAAGAAAATATCTTTTTTCTTAAATTCGACTAGAAAAACCTAAAAGAAATTTGAATAGCGGCAAAGTGTAGTAAGTCATTTTAAAAGGGAAAACATTTCACAAAAGTAAATCAGTCATCTCGCTACCTTAGAACTTGAGTTTCTAGTACTTTCAAGATGTTTTCAACTTCAGAATGAACTGAGTATCCAGGAAAATAATTTGAGTTAAAGGTTGGCCATATGAACGCATGAGCAGATAATTTAAAACTGAGTGGACGAGGAGGGACTTGAATACTGCTTGTCAAGCACTGCTTACCCCATTCGGCCTGCGAAGATACATTACTTGGATGACGACATTTCCCAAGGGACTTGGGGGATCTGGAACAGTTAAAAGGTTAGGGCTTAGGGCTTGGGTTCCCGTGTGGCCACGAGATCAACTTCGACAGTTGAGTGGGCGCTTGGGAACAGCCAGTCCAGTGTGTGACGGACTATGGTGTCCACTGAATGGATGAAAAGACAGAGTGATCAGAGCCCATCATTTGCAAGAAGTCCCTGGCCCATGGACCATACGTATTTGAATGGCTTTCCATTACCTTCTGGTTAAAGGTTGGACTTTGTGGCCTGGCACCTATTTCTTCTAAGAGTCCATGAGGGCACCCAGGCCTGCGCTTTTACAACTGCCCGCCTTCCCCTAGTCCATAGTCAGCATCCAGGACTCGACTCAAGCTTCTTCCTTGGGAAACCTCCGACTCCACTTCTTGACCTTCTTCTTCAGTTTTCTTGGTTCAGATTCCCATAGCTCCTTGAGCCCACGTGGCTAGATGTCGGTGTATTTTTATTTCCCCTCCCCGCTTGATGTCAGGAGCTCCTGGCCCAAAGCCTGGCTCCTCTGTCACCTGTTCACTCTGTGGTTCTGATTGCTGTCCACTCACCACTGAAGCCCATTCGCCACCCTCTGCTCCACGCCCCGTGTCCTGAGGAGTGAAGATCACGCCGGCTCCTTGCTTTGGATTTCTGGTTGGGTTAGGCATACTATCTGTTGAACGTATTTTATAAAACTGAAACGTGCCCAATTGGCTTCCAGAGGGAAGGCCCCCTATGATAGACAGAAGGTGGGGTGGAGGGTGGGACTAAGGAGAAGTCAGGTTACTTATGATTCTGGCTCTGTCCCCTCTGAGCCAGGGCCTGGCAGAGGCTGTAAACTTCTGTCTAAGACCACTGCTCCGGGAGGTCAGCCCCACCCCTGCAGTTTCCGTTCTCCGGGTTCTAGGAACCTCTTCCTCCTCCGTCCCTTCGGGCCTCGGGATGGTAACAACTCCTGTTTCCCCCAGATTTTCCCAAATATAAAAGGGAGCTTAGATGCAAAGACCTCCGAGGCTCATTCTATAATCCCACCACTACCAAGCGCATCTAGGTCTCTTGCACAACTCACTTTCAGGGTGGGTGCTCACCTCCCTCCTATCCCCTGGTCCCCGGTAGGAGAAGTCTGCCTGAGGCTCTGCCACCTGATTGACTCCTGCTAAGCGGGAAGACATTGATTCTCCAGACAGTTGCTGTCCTGCCTTTCTTTGTGTGAAGAGCTGAGAACAGGTTTAGGAATTGGGCACAGGGGCGGTATTTCTGACTAACAATGGCGCATGGTCCATTATCGATTGTTCTGCAGTCTAATCGGGTTGGATCAGGTGCAGGTTTCACGCCCCCTTCCTCCCCCTCCCGCCCAAAGCAAACCAGAGCCTTTCAAGGGGGAGGTGCAGGTACAGAGAGAGAGAGAGGAGTTATTTTATGTTACATGAAGAAGCTTGGTTTCTGACTGAATACCTTTTTATTTCTTTTGAATATAGACAATGGATCAGGGGCAACAGTCCTTGAAATGACCCTGGACTGGTCAGAGTGGCTCGAACCCTAGACAGTTGAATTTTAGGTCTTATCCTTGCCCTCTCGTCGAGAAACCCCCCCTGTCCTGATAGGGTCCCTCATTTCTGGGGGTGCTCTGCCCCTGGCTGGCTTCTCCAAGACTCTGTTAAAGGCACATAGAAATGTTCGACGGTCAATTTCTTTTAAACTCTAAAGAAAAAGCATAATAATGATGATAAATATATATATACATACATACATATATATATATATATATATATATATATATATATATATATAAACTAATAAAAGCGAAATATTAAAATTAACCGTTTCTCCGAGACAGGGTAAGCCACGCCCACCAGCCAATCAGAGCGGCTGTATGCAAATTAGCCCAGCCAACATGGAAGCCGCCACTCCTGGACCTGAGTAAAGGGCAGTTTCCATTGCGGCAGGAGCGAAAGTGAAGCTGGGGCCTCTCCACTTAAACTGGCTCTAGTGAAACACAGATTTGAAACATTTGAAACAATATAACAATCATAGAATCCTCGGGAGCTGAAGGACACAGCAGCCCAGGCCTAACCAGTAAAAGTAACAATTGTGTCATTATAGACGCTGCGAAGTGAAGCAGAGGAGGCTTCGTTAGTAGTTAGAAGGCCGCCTTAAAGGAACAGTGTATCAAGTATAGAAGATAACCCCAGGCCTTAAAGGAACAGCATCAATTATAGGAGATAAATCACAGAAACCTGCGTCCAGCCAGCCTTGCTGGGACATTGGGTCAATGGGAGCTGTGGGCAGCCTTAAAGCCCCTCACCCAGGCTGGTCAGGCACGCCAGCAGGTGGACATCCCCCGAGGGGTCCCAGACTGAGAGAGGGCACAGGCCGGGCTGAGGGACCTCCCGAGTGCACAGAGCGGCTGCAGGGCGGGACAGCACAGGACCCAGGACCCG